>CAEGAF010109486.1:0-92693 GCA_903067075.1 Micropoecilia bifurca | reverse complement strand
GAAAAGAAGTAAACATCTTCCAAAAATGTACTTTCTATACAGGAAAAAAAACAAAAAAACTGACCAATGACAGTGGGCTCCAGATCAACAAAAATTGCCCTTGGGACATATTTCCCAGCACCTGTCTCACTAAAGAAAGTGGTGAAGGAGTCATCACGACCTGTAGGGGAACTGTTTTCCATCTGGCCGTCTGGCTGGATACCATGCTCCAGACAGTAGAGCTCCCAGCAGGTGTTACCCATCTGCACACCTGCCTGGCCCACATGGACAGAGATGCATTCACGCTGCAACAGAATAAAGACATTATGAGCAACTTCAAAAGGTTTGAAATAGTGTTATTATGCATTTCAGTCACTAGGTGGAAGCAAAACCAAGATGATCATGGTAGCAGATGTCCCTAGATTTCATGTAGATGCTACAAGTGGATGCGAACTCGTGCCTGTTTGTTGGCTGGTACAGCAGGTTAGCAATTCACATTTTATTTGTATAGCACATTACAGCAGCAAGGCATTTCAAAGTGCTTAATATAATGACAAAACAGCATGAGACAGTAAGAAAGAGAGAGATTTAAAAAAAAAAGATTAAAAAGATAAAAACATTAAAACCCGCACGCAACTCTTTTAGGGCTTCAGTTAAACGTTGTTTGACTGGGACTCTAATCCTATGGGACTTTAGTCAAAAACGCCATTTGACAAGGACTACAACCTCTAGGACCTAGAGTCTAGGTTTTTAGTTGAAACGTTATCAACTGGGACTCTAAACCCGTAGGACTTTAGTTAACCGCTGTTTAACTGGGACTCTTACCCCAATTTAGCCATAAGCAACTCTAAACAAGTGGGTTTTAAGTTGAGATTTAAAGGCACCCAGTGTTTAATCTGGTGTATCTGAACTTTGGTATCAACTATGTACATGATAAATATAAAACTCTACCTGGAACAGTTACCCCTTATTTTGCTGTACTGGAGTCATGTAGAAAGTTGGAACTTGGATCTGAAAGATTAAGGTCTGCTTCCTTGTCTTATATGTTCTAGTTGTATGACAGAACAGTAGGATTTGTCAACTGGTGTGGATGGTAACCAAGCAACAATGTATTTGTCTCCTTCTGTGCCTGTTGCCTCTATCAATGGTTTTAAATTGATGGTAGCCATATTGGAGTTCAGGGTTGTGGTTGACATTTTTCTCATTTGGAGTGCTGATTCCAGAGGACTTTCTTCCAATGTTTTCAGACTTTTAATTTTCAAATGAAACACAAACTGTATTTTTCAACCAAACATGTTTTTTTTTATTTCACAAAAAACAGAATAAACTTGAAGGCCAATTGTAAAAATAGTTTAAATTGTAAGAGAACTTAAGAGTTTACTGAGGTGATACTTGTAAGATGTAAAGAAGCCTTTAAGTTGGATGCAAAAGTGTTATTGGTTAACAGTTTCTTAACCAATGTTGTACATTACAAATAAAAACTATAACCACTGTTGCTTACAATAGGCTGCAAAGTGAATGCTGATGC
This sequence comes from Micropoecilia bifurca, assembly GCA_903067075.1. Classification (NCBI taxonomy): domain Eukaryota; kingdom Metazoa; phylum Chordata; class Actinopteri; order Cyprinodontiformes; family Poeciliidae; genus Micropoecilia; species Micropoecilia bifurca. The sequence goes on along the minus strand of CAEGAF010109486.1, from coordinate 91,186 downwards.
TAGCAGCTGTTAACAGTACAGACAATTTCCAAAGTAAAGTTCCCTGTTTTGAATTTATTACGAAATAAGGCCGAATGGGTAATTTGTTTTACTTGTCCATCATACTCAACAGTAATTATGTGGAAATTAGGTGGGAAACACCTTAAACACAATGGATCAAAAAGAGGATTGATTTTTTCCCCCATCCAACTCTACAATTTTAACATTTATATGATCAAAACTTACTACACCAGCAACAGCGGGACTAAATGTTATGCATCTAATTTTCTTTGGCAGGGCAAACATACAGCACTAGTGCTGTATGTTTAAGACATTTGTCTTATACAGCAATTCTGTCTCTAACAAGCTGTGTTTACACTACACAGTGCAAACAGAACACAGAGGGCAAAAATATGGCGAAAACATAATTTAAAACAGTAAAATGACTAAAGTTTATCTTCTAGATGGGCCAACTTAGACAGACATGAAAGTGTTCTTCTACAATTGCAAAATGGTATTCATTCTAATTCTTAAAGCTACTGGAGAAACATATTCCAGTGAACTCAGAAGAAGTATTTCCTGTTCTGCAGTTATTTTAGTTACAACTGGTTTGTCACCTGGCATGTTCTTATCACCTAACTAACTAGCTACACTGCTTCTACAATCATATTTAGTTTTTTTATGTTACTTCATAGAAACAAGCACTTTCTTATTTTGGTTCACACAAAACAAATGTTTCTAAGTAATGTTGGGAATGCAAATAGACATTTTGTATATGTCTTTTTAATGTTTTTCAATCACCTGATAATGACAATATAGACAAGTCATCAACACCTGCTCTCACAGCCAGCTCAGCTTTTACTGACAGTCACTGTTTCTGACAGAGGGGTCCTGCTTCAGCAGGCCACACTAGGAAGCACATCAGGACGATTGTATCATTTTAGCACGATCTATCCAAATTCCGAAGAGAAATCATACGAACAACACTTTGGAGTGAAAGTTTCTCTAAAGCAGGCATACAGGATTATACTTACCATGGTTTTTGAGGAGCAACCGCAAAAAGGAGGACTTTTTCAGACTGAGCTTTGCTTTCGTAGCGTCTCACAGCGGATATTTTGAGACTATTTTCACTCCATAAGGTTCTGCCAGGTGGGTGAAGCCAAGAGCTGCCACGAACTGCCGTGATGCTTGCCACGCCCATCTGTCAATTTGACGTGGAAGTGCATTTCGAGCACGCACAGGTTGTTTTGAGGTAGAAATGTTAGTCCTCACCCAAACTCATTCCGGTGGAAAATAAATGAATAAATAAAAACCGAAAGAGGATCTAACCTCGAAAAAAAGACAAAACAACTGATATTTAATCGTATTTGCAGTGTGGCTTGTTAAACACTAGGGGTCGCAGTTGGAATAAGCAGCTGTGCAAGGCGCCAGATATACATGCACCGGGCACATTGGACAGGACGCAGGGCAGGACCTACTCAAACTTTTTCAGACTGGATTTAAAAACTATTTCTTAGTTCTAAATCGTGACCACTAGAGGCCGTAGTTTGTGTGAACAGTAGTTTGATGTGTTATCTACAGTCACAGTCAAGGAAATGGAGAACAGATTTCACAGTCTGTTGGAAGAAACATTTCAAATGAATTGAGAGAATCAGAAATGTTCTCAGTACAGATCAAAATCTAGGGAGACTTGTGTTTCACAGTGATGACCACAGTGACATGCTCTGTCATGCTGGAGAAAATATTGTTTATTATCAAAATGTTCTTGAATCACTGGGCCTTTTAATCTCCGTCTTTCTGTGGTCAATGCAGCATTTTCAGGCAGAGCTGTGAGTGAGCTGACTAACATGCATGCATACATGAGGCCAGTGTCCAAAAGCTACTGACTTGTTGCTAAAGCAATTCATCCTTTGTCTTTTAAATTCTTGATGATTTGAATCATAATGTATTTGGTTATAATTTTAGCAGGAGCTTAATAACTTAATATGTATTTGAAAACAGCAAGAATATAAAATATAAAATTAGTGGACATTGTTTGCATGACTATTCAATTTATGTTAATTTTACAATTGTGTTATTTAGTAAGTCTTGTCATTGCTACATTATTTTAGGGTTTTTTGACCACTGTCTACACATGTAGCAACCAAAACGTCTTTCACCAACAGGCTTAAAGAAGCATTTATAGAGAAACTGCAAGAGTGAAAGAGTCAATCAAATCTTCTCCCTACATGACAAGTTAGGTAAAGTGGAATACCTAAACACCTGCAGAAATTTCTGGAACTTTCCTTTATTCTTATGTTCACTGTAAGGAACAGAAAGGAGGAAATGGCTGACGGTAGCTTCTGTTTACCTAAGCTACAGAATGTCTTGTACATGAAATTGTTAAGCAAACAGTGCATTCACTACTGCAACAAAAGCTTTACAGTCCATTAACTAAAGGCGGTAGGAGGCGTGATTAGATAACTTCAAAGGTTTTTATTTCTGATGGGTTTCACACAGTGGAAATCAATGAGATTTATGACTAGACTAACACCTCTAGGAGGCCTAGACTATAGTGTGGAGCATAAATATGGTAGACAGAAACAGGTTGTGTGTTTCTCTTTTGATTTTTACTATATCATAGGGTATTTATCAGGGTGTTTCTTCAAAATGTACACCTTAATGACATTCAAATGACATAACTTTGCACATTCAGAGTAAATACAGATTTTTTGCAATTTCATGCTTTAATACGACATGTGTCAGTTCACATCAGGAGAAAAAAAGTTGCCTGATAATGAAGCATCACTTTAACCTTTGGCCCCTTATCTTTGTCACCAAAAGACTTCAAAACGTTCAGCTATTTTTTCAGTGCTCATTCACAAGGGCTTGAGCTTTCTATTAACCAGAGACACTTTCATTGATTTATCAGACACACGGGCTCTTGCTGAGTCAACAGCACTATGTAGTTTAAAGTACCAGTAATGTGGATGCATCTTGATCTCGGAAGTAGTTTTACTTGCTTTAAAAACTTGGCAGAAAACCTGACAAAACCATGGCAGTTTATTAAGTTTAGGTTTTGGCTGCTAGCTGAATAAGAAACACATGACATAAGGAATTGAAATTAATCCAAGTAAAAGTTTAGGTTTTCTGGGGCTGCTTTATTTTATGTTGTTGAATTTTGTTTTTGGCTCAACATAAGAGGTCATTATTGTCTTTTCTACCTTATACAACCTAGGGTACCGTGAGGCATTTCACATGTATTTTATTCCACTTTAGGAACTTTAAAAGTCAGAATATATTTGGATATGTTTCACATTTGAAATATCACTTCAAACTATAATAAAGATTTAGGGTACTTCTCTTAAATGTTAGTCATCCTGTTGATCAAATGCTTAAGTTCACATTATTCATCTTGATCTTATTGGAAGATTACAACATTAAAAACAATAATGTTGAGGACCTATATTGCTGCTCTTTGACAAAGACCTTTTCTCCATTCTGTTTGTTTTGATATAATACAACACAAAAGCATAACTTCAGAGCCAAAAGACTTTTTTATTTTCAAGATTTAACTTCCCGACCTCTGAATCTGTGGTATTGCTTCTGCCTTCTGAAATTTGAGGTGCACACACACGGGAACAAAACACTACACATAATGAGCAGGGTGGTGACCTCCTTTAGCATTGTGTGTGTGTTTGTAAAATGGGCGATCTTATCCTGGTTTCACAAGTAAAGTTATCTGATTTCATCTCAGGTTGAATCACAGTATATTATAGCTGTACGTGCTGTATATAAAAGCAGCGTACAATAGGCGTTTCCAACACTATCCTCTTTCTGATACCTGAACGTCAAGCGAGAGACAGAAAATATGGTAAGATGTGAGTTTGTTAGTTAGACAAACAAAGTTTCTGTTTTAGAGTTAGGTAATTTTTTTTTATTGTCTATCTCTATAGAAAGCAGTATGCTTATGTAAATTTATATTTATTGTTGTGTTTGCAGCGTGAATGCATCTCCATTCATGTGGGCCAAGCTGGGGCTCAGATTGGTACTGCTTGCTGGGAGCTGTACTGTCTGGAACATGGGATCCAGCCAGATGGACAAATACCAAATGACAAGACCACTGGAGGGGATGATTCCTTCAATACCTTCTTTAGTGAGACAGGGGCAGGAAAACACGTTCCCAGGGCCATCTTTGTCGACCTTGAGCCCACTGTCATTGGTAAGTGACAGATATTTTTTACATATTTTAAATCTATACATGGGCATTTGAGAATTTGAGAGTGTTTTGCATTTTTCTGCAATTTATTAGCACAGTTTAAATATGTACAAATGAATAATTACCTGCTTTATATGCTGTAAGTTTCCTTGTGCCATCATTTAGTGTGATGCTAGAGTATTTTAAAGTTAAGTATACGTGGCAATATATATACCTATATATATTTTTTTTGTTGTTGCTCATTGCTCATTTACAGATGAGGTGCGTACAGGAACCTACCGCCAGCTGTTCCACCCTGAGCAGATGATTACAGGAAAAGAAGATGCTGCCAACAACTACGCCCGCGGTCACTACACCATTGGCAAGGAGATCATAGATCTTGTTTTGGACAGAACACGTAAACTGGTGAGTCTACGAGAGCTAAGGTCACTAGTTTGTAATGTGCAAGCATATTAGTATTTGATTATTTTAACCAATATGAATATGTGATTTTCAGGCTGATCAGTGCACTGGTCTGCAAGGCTTCCTTATCTTCCACTCCTTTGGTGGTGGTACCGGCTCTGGTTTTACCTCCCTGCTAATGGAGAGGTTGTCTGTTGATTATGGGAAAAAGTCAAAGCTTGAGTTTGCCATCTATCCGGCACCCCAGGTTTCTACAGCAGTAGTGGAGCCTTACAACTCCATCCTGACCACCCACACCACCCTGGAGCACTCCGACTGTGCCTTCATGGTGGACAATGAGGCCATCTATGATATCTGCCGCAGAAATCTTGACATTGAGAGACCAACCTACAGCAACCTGAACAGGCTCATCAGTCAGATTGTGTCCTCAATCACAGCATCTCTGCGTTTTGATGGAGCCCTGAATGTTGACCTGACAGAGTTCCAGACCAACTTAGTGCCTTATCCTCGTATCCACTTCCCTCTGGCAACCTACGCCCCAGTGATCTCTTCTGAGAAAGCCTATCATGAGCAGCTGTCTGTGGCTGACATCACCAACACCTGCTTTGAACCAGCTAATCAGATGGTGAAATGTGACCCACGTCGTGGTAAATACATGGCCTGCTGTCTGCTGTATCGTGGCGATGTTGTTCCCAAAGATGTCAACTCGGCCATTGCCGCCATCAAGACCAAACGCACCATCCAGTTTGTGGACTGGTGTCCCACAGGTTTCAAGGTGGGGATCAACTACCAGCCTCCAACTGTGGTTCCTGGAGGAGACCTTGCTAAGGTGCAAAGAGCTGTGTGCATGCTGAGCAACACCACCGCCATCGCCGAGGCCTGGGCCAGGCTCGACCACAAGTTTGATCTCATGTATGCCAAGAGAGCCTTTGTCCACTGGTATGTTGGAGAGGGAATGGAGGAGGGAGAGTTCTCAGAGGCCAGAGAAGATTTGGCCGCTCTGGAGAAAGATTATGAAGAGGTGGGTGCTGACAACGTAGATGACGAGAATGATGAAGAGGAATACTAAGCAGGCTTTGTCTAAAACGAGTTGAAATATAAAAAACAGAGACCGTAGCCAACATTTGTAAATGTGGTTACATATTAGTTCAAATTTAATTCCATTATGCAGGTTCAAAATAGAACAACTGAGGTAAATAAGTCAAGCTATGTTTTTTTTCCATCTCCTTTTGTTCTTTTTGATATCCAGATAAGATTATGTAGTCAATTTTTTTGCTGATGCAGCTTTTGTTCAGCTACCAATAAAGTAGGCAATGTTTTTGGCTAAAGACCTGCTTAACACACAAACAAAACTATGATATAGATGAAAAATCAACATATTTATTCAAATCAAATCCCAATAATCTTATATTTGAAAGGCATAAACTGCACATCGTGGCACTCAATAATAAAATACATGTAATTTCACTTGCCCAAGCATTGTCTATTTTGAAAATGTACTGATTGTATTTGCAATTGTTTGGTGTGGTGCCATCAAAATGTTAAACAGAACATGGTTGCTTTTTTGTTTGAGCATTTCTTTAAGCTTTTTTGTCCGGCTAGAAAACTTAGACCAAACCCTCCACTTTCTTCCCCTCCCCCCCAGTATCCTCTCCCATGAGGAATGCAAGTTATGAAAGGACTCCTATGTCAGTTTCTACGTACCATTCAGCTGTGACTCAGTTAGAGTGAGAACCATAGAGAATAACTGATGTCCTCACTGGCTGGGGTTGTTTGTGCAGCTCATTCTCAGAAAGCAGGCTGTAGCAACAATAGGATCCCAGTTCAGTTATGCATGCATGTATGAATAACAGCTTTGTGATTCTATTAGGGCAGTTTTATTTTGTTTAGTTTTGTGTTACGCTGTACTATACAGTTGTTTCAATGTTTTAACTCTGTTTTGAACTGATCACAAATTATATACATAAAAACCAGTGTAATACAATCTTTTAGCATTATCATAATGTGTTCTCCACTTGTTCTATAATTAAAGCTTATGTCTGCCATGTTCAATGCCAACAATAAACAATCATCTTTATGCCATCTGATTGAACTTTGTGTGATTATTCATTGAATTATTCACTTCATGAATTTGGCCATGAAGGCAAGTGAGTAGAAACAATGGCAAAAGTTTATTACAGTAAAATTTGTGCTTGTAAATGATTCAAGGTAACAAACAAAAGTAATTCTAGCATTTTAGGTATTGTCCACAAATATACATGAACATATAGAGACCATTAAAAATTGCATAAAAGGTCAGACAGGGGAATTAAACTGACACCTTCAGAACTTGTAGGTGTTTTTGCAACGCCCTAAACACTATAAATGTCTTTTAAGGTGGCTATAATGAAAAGCAACGGCAGGAACTTTCCTCTTTTTTTCTCTTAACTGCTGTTCCCTCCCGCCAATAAACTATGCAGCTGCTTTCTGTGGTTTACTGCCAGCCCCCTCCACATCCTTGTGTATATAAGCCCTGGCTCTCCCTTTTTCCTGCACTTCTCCCTTGTGTCTGAATCCTCATCGTCAGTCGAAGGACAAGCAGACAAAATGGTGAGTAGCTGCGCAGCTGATGACATGGCTTGGAAATTTCCACTGTCTATTTTCATTGTTTGCCTTCAACATGTGAGCCTCTTTAAAGCTAAGTTGCCTCTGCTGAAATAAATGTTTTGATACAAAGGAAACTTTTTCCCCAGTAAGCAGTAACCAATGAGAATGCAATTTACATGACAAAGCCTTTCAGCAAGTGTTTATTGACTATTTGGAGGAGGGGAGAGAGAGCATTCGTTATTCAGGAAAAAAAATTAACAATTCATGTAGACTTGACAAAACTAACGGGGTTAGATAACGGAGAATTCACATGTTACAAAACTTTTACTACCAGATGTGTTTCATGTTAGTAAGTCTTGTTAAGAAACAGAAAACATATCCAAATAAGGACAAAGAAAAAAAAATAGATTTACTGTTCTCTTTTCTCAGTGGGACCGGTCATGGTAACCGTGGCAGTGGGAGGGATGAAATAAACAGGAAAGAGAAAAGAGGAGTGGTTTGTCTGCAGTGCAAGCTAGATGGCAGACATTTTGTAAAGAATCTTTGCTTTAGGAAATGTGGAGAAAGACGGAGAGAGAGAGAGGGAGAGGGAGAGGGAGACATCTCTACGTGTTACACAGCACTACAGTCTGCAGCTGTGGACAGGATGGGAGGAGGGATCCAAATGGGGGAGGGGATGAGGAAAGGGAGGGATACAGGAATGGGAGGTGTGGGTAAGAATTTTCCATCTTCTTGACGCATGGCCTTCCTGTCTGTCAAATATTCTATTTTTTGAAAACCAAGACACAATGGAGACTTCCTTCTTTGTTTCAGTGACGCCCAGACATCCTTCTTAGTTACTCCAGTACCTGCAGTGTTTGCTTCTATAATTCAAGCTCCGTGCACAAGCATTCTCACAAAGTATATGAACATGTGCTGATTATAAAGTAACCAATCTTCTCTCCTTTTTCTTTAGCGTGAGTGTATTTCTATGCATGTTGGCCAAGCTGGAGCCCAAATGGGCAATGCATGTTGGGAGCTGTACTGTCTTGAACATGGAATCCAGCCAGATGGTCAGATGCCTTCTGACAAGACTATTGGAGGAGGGGATGACTCCTTCAACACCTTCTTCAGTGAGACAGGGGCAGGAAAGCATGTACCCAGAGCCATCTTTGTCGATCTGGAGCCTACTGTCATTGGTCAGCAGTTTGTAGATGAACAATCACTTAGAAATATTTGACGTTGTGCATTAGTTGTGATTTTAATCTTTTTATTGCTCATTTACAGATGAGGTGCGCACAGGAACCTACCGCCAGCTGTTCCACCCTGAGCAGCTTATTACAGGAAAGGAGGATGCTGCCAACAACTACGCTCGTGGTCACTACACCATTGGCAAGGAGATTATAGATCTTGTTCTAGATAGGACACGAAAACTGGTGAGGGTTTGAAGGCTATTTGCTTTAGGTTTACAGGATTTTGATTTCTTGAGAAGTTGTGGTTAACTTACTTCCGGCTGGAGGCAACTTCTAATTCCTCACAAACCTTTTTTTTCAGGCTGATCAGTGCACTGGTCTGCAGGGTTTTCTCATCTTCCACTCCTTTGGTGGAGGAACAGGTTCTGGTTTCACCTCCCTGCTGATGGAAAGACTCTCCGTCGACTATGGGAAAAAGTCCAAACTTGAGTTTGCTGTCTACCCAGCCCCCCAGGTTTCTACAGCAGTAGTGGAGCCTTACAACTCCATCCTGACCACCCACACCACCCTGGAGCACTCCGACTGTGCCTTCATGGTGGACAATGAGGCCATCTATGATATCTGCCGCAGAAATCTTGACATTGAGAGACCAACCTACACCAACCTGAACAGGCTTATTGGCCAGATTGTGTCCTCAATCACAGCATCGCTGCGTTTTGATGGAGCCCTGAATGTTGACCTGACAGAGTTCCAGACCAACTTGGTGCCTTATCCTCGTATCCACTTCCCTCTGGCAACCTACGCCCCAGTGATCTCTGCTGAGAAAGCCTACCATGAACAACTATCTGTAGCTGACATCACCAATGCATGCTTCGAACCAGCTAATCAGATGGTGAAATGTGACCCACGTCATGGCAAATACATGGCCTGCTGTCTGCTATACCGTGGCGATGTTGTTCCCAAAGATGTCAACTCGGCCATTGCCGCCATCAAGACCAAACGCACCATCCAGTTTGTGGACTGGTGTCCCACAGGTTTCAAGGTGGGGATCAACTACCAGCCTCCAACTGTGGTTCCTGGAGGAGACCTTGCTAAGGTGCAAAGAGCTGTGTGCATGCTGAGCAACACCACCGCCATCGCCGAGGCCTGGGCCAGGCTCGACCACAAGTTTGATCTCATGTATGCCAAGAGAGCCTTTGTCCACTGGTATGTTGGAGAGGGAATGGAGGAGGGAGAGTTCTCAGAGGCCAGAGAAGATATGGCAGCTTTGGAGAAAGATTATGAAGAGGTGGGCACCGACAGCATGGGAGATGAGGATGAAGAGGGAGAGGAATATTAAGGAGGCCAAAACCAGCACACATTCCAAATGTTGCTCTGAGTAGAGCACATTCCCAGCAGCATCCATACATGCTGAGAAGGTGATCTGTCAGTATTATCAATAAAGGCTCAAATGAATGAATTAGGTGAATTGTGTTCTTTTTGAAAGTTAAAGGTTTAGCAAATAAGGTCAAAAGACTTATTCATCATGCGGATCAATTGTGCAAAGCAAATCAATAAGCAAAAGCAATCAGGAGACTTTTTTCTCTGTGACACACCTCACATGACTGCCTGAGAGGAACTGCACAACTATAGTATAAATGAGACTTATAATCAGAGTTGGCTAGAAAATTCAAATATTGCACTGAATTAAGAGTAGCACTTAACATATTTTTACTGAATTAATAGTAAGAAAGAATAATGCAAGAAATTACTCAAGTAATTGAATACACAGTAAGAGCAAAAAAGTATTACGTTAAAAAAGCTACTTGAGTACTGAGAACTAATGAGAAAATGTTATTTATAATTTAGAAAGTCAGACATACAAAAATATGAACTTATTTGCAAATTCTTATGTTTTACAGATTAAAATGGAAATTAATTCAATAAATAACATAACACTATATATTGCAATACAAAATAACAAATCCAGCAAGAAGAAACAGGAGGAATTTTACAGATCAAATTAGTTCAATATAAAACGTGCAAACGATCACTTACAGTAGGTAATGTAAATACAACAGGGGACTTTTGGTGACAGTACATAATCTTTTTTTTTCTAATTTTCTCCTAATGTGACAGAAGTTTACGATGATAGAAAATAACATTATAACAATAAAACCTGTGGACAAACAACAGGTCTCACTAAGCTGTAGATGTATGTTTGTGTTTCACAAAATTTTGGTTAAAACAAGCTTGTTCTTGAAGGTAATAGAGTATTCAGAAATTTTATTCAACTAGCATAACATATGATGAAGTAGAACTACTCCTAAAAGGTATTTTTTATATTAAGTTACTCAAGTAGATGTAACTGAGTAATTGTAACTATTTACACCTCTGCTGATAATCGACATTAACCTCATTATTCAATAAGTACATCAGCAGCAGTTATAAAAAAAACCCCTTAATTTAATATATTAGTTGTCAATAATTACAATGTTTGCAGCTTTGAGGATTAAATACTTTAATTTTGTGTTGTGTGAATTATTATTTACAAAAATGTTGAGCTCATTTTTGTTTACATTAGCCAAGGCATATTACATTTACATAGTCATACGTTAACCATTAGACAGCAGTAAACACATCGTTTAGACTGAGCGAGATTGTTCAGTCACTCACCACTTACAGCTTGAAAACTAAACAAAAACAACAGCAACAACAAAAATCTCTGATTGTTTTTACGTGAGTGCATCTATGCAGTAAAATGACCCCTGCTGGACATAAACGTCGTCACCGCAGTCTTTGACCAGGGTTGCTGTTTGAAGAATTTAAAAAATATAAATGTAATCTGTTTTATTTGCATCCATCCGTTCAGGATAAATTGGTTACATAAAGTTTTGTGTCTATCAAAACCCAGGCTATGGGTTATTTTAAATCAAACTAAACTTATTGTTTAGTTAGAAACGCCAGAGCGCCACCTTCTGGCCTCTCTTCAGATCAGTTCAGGTTAAAGGACTGTTTCTGGCTTTGTTTTGTTTTTGGGTTTGTTTTGGCTGCCGCCTTATCGCAGTGGAGGGGTTTAAGTGTCCCAGTGATCCTAGGGCTCTATTTGCCGGGGCAAACGGATCCTGAGTGATCGGACCAAGAGCAGCCCAAAGATCGTTTAGAAATATGAACACAAAATGTTCCTATTTTAGAAATGGCGATACAGACTGGGTTACGGCTTACAACCAAAGCTAACCAAAGCCCAGTGATTTATTTGCCTTGCGAGCTACCAGGCTTTATGTTTTACTCAATGCTTAATGCAATAGCAAACTTTTCTGGAGATGAAGTTTGACATCTGATAAACATTGGCAGTAATGTTAAACATCAAGGATAACTTTAAGCATTATCCTTGATTAAGTAAAAAATCAGGGACCTTAAATATCTTGCAAATTAAATGGTAAGCATTGGATGACATTAATTAATTGTCATAATTACTATTATGTATCCTTATATTTTTTTAAATCTTATGAGTAAGTTTGAAACCGTTTAGTCTGCGTAATATAATTTGTTGGCTCTTTAGCACAGCATATTGAACAGGAACGTGGATATTTTTGATATTAATTGAATTTGTAGATGTCTGTGTTTAATTTAATTTTGATAATAACTTTCCCCTGTCTGATACTATTTTATCTTACAAACATCTGTATTTAAAATATATGTTTTTTAAAAACGTATGATATTCTAAAAAAGATTCGTGCTTTTCATTTTATTCTAATGAAGGAAGTGCTATTTTTTGTGGTTTTGTCGTGTGTATAAATTGTTCCAGCATAACTCCAAAGCTTCGGTCTCGTCACTCAAAGAATCAACTCCAACGTCACTCAAAGAATCAACTCCAACGACGATATTTAACATTAACGCAACCCGCTATATAGTTTTCGGTTTGTAAACACGACAGCAGAAGTTATAGACGCGAGTGGGCGGGGCTTGTGACGTATAGTAAACGCCGGTATTTTCTAGACGCCTCCTGTCGGCCCGCGGTGACGTAGCGGGCACGGCTCAGACCGGCTGCGCTCAACGTAAACGGGGTTATCGGTCTTCACGTCCTCCCTACTGAAAACACTGGAGCGCAACACGAGGGCTTAACCATAACCTGCAGTGACACTTTATGACTGGAAAACATATTCGTGAGGAGACACATTGGAAGCAAAAACAGAAAAAGGGAGGCGGCTGCTTGGTTGTCACAAGAGAAAATTATTCCACAAGACATTAACTGTCACCTGTAAGGAGGGCAAACGGCTCAACTGCCTGGACCGTAACACTTGAAAGGTAGGTGATTTTTTTTGGTCCGCAGCATGTAAGGTGTGGCTCCCACCAGCTAACATTACACTCAGTTGTTTGTTTATAATAAGGCCAAATTCACCATAAAAGGAATATGTGGCTCTGATATTATGAAACAATGGTAACTCCCCCAACTGTACGCACTGGAACAGCACAGCACCCGTGCATGTGAGTACATTTGCCGTATTTTTAGGCTTCTTATGGCCTAGTGTCATGACAGCAGCAGTTGTCGGATGCCACAGTCCTGCATGTATAACACTTGTGTGAGCGCATGGATTTCCCCGAGGGGAGATAAAAAGTTAAGTTTAGTTTGGTTTCTCCTGAGCCCTGAAGCCCCTGACTGCTTGGTAACTACTGCAGCAGGAGACGCATGAGATTGGCATGATGGTTAACGTGTTGTGGCTATTATAAATTTGTGTCAAGGACACTACAGTACTTAGTTTCAGAAGCGTTTTTAATGCTTTAAGCAAGCTACTATTTCATTTAGCTAATAGTTGGGATTTGAAGAGATTTTTTTACTAATTTTAAAAAAGTACTTACAAGTAACCATAACTGCTATACTTAAAAAATGAGCACATGATTGTTTTTTTAAGCATCAATTTGCAATGCATGTGTCACATTTATTATTAGTATTATTATTATTATTATTATTATTATTATTATTATTAAAACAACGTAGATATTTTTTAATGAAAATTAACCCATTATGGATTTTTTATTAGCAAGCATATTAAAAAAAGTCATGTTTTATAAGTCTGATGCATGATCAACTCCTCAGATAGCTTTACTTTCCAAACCAATATACCCGTGAAGGAAGAAATAGTTTGGAATTTTAACTAAAATGTAAAGCAGAAGATCAACTGGAGAAACTAAACAATCCACTATGCATTTTTCAGGTTTTTATTTTATGGCACCTTTGCTAAAATACCTATCAAGGATATTTCATATTTACTTAATATGAACTTAATTTTGTTTGTAATTGCCTTAATGGACAATTATAATAATATTCAGAAAGATATTCACCCAGATTAAATCGGAGTAAAATATGAGTATATGATTGAATTTCAGAGTGGTGTTTTAAAGAGTGACGGGAGGCGATATGGTGAACTATTATAGTGTGCTGGGAGTGTCCAGGAATGCCTCGCAGGATGACATCAAGAAGGCGTAAGTACAATAAGAGGATTTGATGGTTGTCTGTGGTATGGTCAAGTGTGTGTATATATATAAACTTTATTTCAAATGTAACTTTTGCCGGCCTGGCCATTCAGACCTGGCTAATTGAGAGGGCATTTATAATTCTTAGTTTCAGTTCCATTAATGCAACTAATTTTATAATAATACTAGGCTATAAAACATGTTTATTCAATTTGTGTGGTTGTATTTTTGGTATTTGCATTTGTTTTTTGAATATCTGGTGCAGGTATAGAAAATTGGCCCTGAAATGGCATCCAGATAAAAATCCAGACAACAAGGAAGAGGCAGAGAAAAAATTCAAAGAACTTGCTGAGGCCTATGAAGTCCTGTCTGACAGTAAGTCATAACTTAGAGATTTGTGTTGGTGTGTTTTAAACTCTTCACACTTTACTCAATTAAACAAAAAATAGAATAAAAAAACAATAACAACTCTTTTTACCAGTCAATGAAATCCTCTTTCAAACAATCAAAAAGGAAAAAAAATAGATCTCTTATTCACAATGTACCAACGTAGCAGCATTTAATCTTCAGTTTTAACATATTTAACATAACATATTTTTCAACCTAACTCTTGTGTGTGTTGAAAATTGTTGGGAAAAAAGTCATTTATGGGTGTTTTATTATTTTTTTTCAACAGAAAGCAGACGAAGTGCTTTTGACAGATGTGGGACTAACAATGTGCCACACTCAGGTAAATACAAGTACCTTACTGTATGGAAGATCAATAGTTATTAGGCAACTTGCTTTAGTTGCTAACATTTGACGTTAGCAATCTTCATCTTGTTTTCCAATTATTGATATAGTGATACTTGCTTTTTCCTCATCCACTAACTCTGACGTCATCATTACCCAGGTTCCACCACTTCAGACTTCTCAAACCTCCCAGAATTCACCTTCACATTTCGCAACCCGGATGAGGTGTTCAGAGATTTTTTTGGTGGACAGGATCCTTTTGGTAGCTTTTTTGGTACGTCAAACTGTTGGGACAAGATTAAAATATTTTCTCTTTATGACTTTAAAACATTTTGGAATTTTCTTCTCAGTTAGGAAATAGATGTACATTAATGAAAAAGTCATTAAAGTAACTGATCTCACCTGTACTGGACAAAAATTACATTTGTGGAAATCATCATCCCTTTCCTTGATACTATTCCTTATATATTTATGCGCTGATATATGCTAACATGACTGCATTTCTCATCCAGATGACTTTGGATCATTTGGAGTCCCACATTCTCACCTTGGCCCCAGTCGATTTTTCTCCTTTCCCTCAGCTGGAGGTAAAGACCTAAGGGCTTAATGCAGCAATAAGCAATTTCATAATATGTTTTCAGCTAAAATAGTTTGTTAACTCATATCTTTTAACAAATGCTGGATATCTGCAAAAATTCATGTTTTTTTTCTTTCTTTCTTTCTTTTTTGCTTTTCCGCAGCTGAATGTTGCTCCTTTTCCTCGTCTTTCGGTGGTCTCCGTGAGATGGAGAACATGGGAGGACCTAACTTCAGATCGGTTTCTACCTCCACCCGCATTGTCAATGGAAAAAGCACCACCACCAAGAGGTATGTGAAACCTCCCCTTATAAAACCATTCAGCCAATTAACTACTTCCTTTAATGTTTCTTTTCAGATGAAGTGTGTCTTTTTTCTTTTTCACTAATCCTAGTTAGTTTTATTTGCAGGATAAAGGAAAATGGGAAGGAGAGGATAGAAATTGAAGAGGATGGAGTATTAAAGAGTGTCCGTATCAATGGTAAGAAACTGAACACTATAAGTAGTGAGAAATTGTTAAATATTTTATTTTACTTAGTACATTAGTATATTTTTCCATTCTCACTTCATTTGGTAACTCTGTTAACGTTTCTCCAGTTTCATTTTTATAAAATGGAATAATTCTTGTTCAATTTATCTTAAAGAATATAGCCTTCATATTTAACTTCCTTAAATAAGAGCTAAGAGTTTTATTTACTTTTATTGTGTTTATGTTATTATTAAACTCAAAAGGACACAAATGCCTGTTTAAATTACTGATATCTGAGACCTAAAAAAATTGGACCATAGTAAATCACTTCCAAACTTTTTCCATCTTTATTGTGACATGTATACTAGGCAATTCAACCCAAAAACAAACAAGTCTGTTAATAGGAAATACATGTTAAACTAAAAAAGTTAACATATGGGTTCTCATTCTTAAAGCTACAGTATGCAACGTTGTTAAAACTATCACTATGTTGTGACAGCGTGGTGTAAGAGATAATCTGTGAAAAAATCTATCTCCTCCAAATATTTAATAAAAATAATCTTCAAAAACTGGGAGGAGTTGTATAGTTGTAACTATTTTGGAAGTTATTGATCATGTCTACTAGTCATGGCAGCAGGGGTGGATGCCCGTCTGGGACACCAGGGAATCCCTGGTGGGTTGATGGACAAATTTGGGCTGGCTGTTAAAATGTAACCAAAAGAGTATATTAAAAATCATTCTTATTGACCGCAACGTCCCAATGCTTAATTTTCTTAAAGGATTTTCTTGGACTAATCCAATGAAATTCCTTCTTGGCCTGCCCCTCTTCTCTCTTCCGAGGTTATACATTTTTCATTTCATCTGACCGAAGTAGAGAAGCAAGTGGATGTTTGGTGGGGCAGGCCCAGGAAAACTGCGAGAAGAAAAGCAAAAAAGCCCACAAATGGACACGGAAAAGCCAAACTAACTCATATGTGTATCACAAGAACTTCGACCGCTAGAACAGATTGAGGGCTGGAGATGCAGGGAGAATTAGCGATACAGTGGATTCGTCATCGTCGGAGGAGGATGATGAGAGAGACGTGACCCAGAGACAGATTGAGGAAGAGGTCAGATTAGTTTTGTGCACAATCTGTGTAAAAGAGAGATAACTGCTTTTATAGCATTTGTTTTATAATAATGCTGTGCTAAATTAATTTGGTATCTGCTGTGCAACTTAGTGTGTTATTTTGATATACAAAGTTATGGTTTGCAGCAAGTGTTACACACTCCTGTAATCTTTTCATAAAATCTTAATGAAATTGCTTTGGTGAAATATTTGATTTATGATTGGTAACCAGAGAAAAACATTAGCCAAATTCTCTTTGTTTCTAATAGTTTATGGAGCAACTTGGATGAAGAGCTCTTTATTTTACATGGATAATTGTGACCATAATTATGTTTTTGTATAAACAGTATTCTACAGAAAACAATGAGAAGAACTCTCTAGAAGAGCTTCCTTGACATCCATTTTTCCACTTTAGTGTGGGAATTATGACACTGTGACCTGAAGGGTGGTGAAAGAACATGTACGTTTTTTTACCATGTACACAGTCGCCTCCTCCATGTAGGCTGCTGTGGTTTATTTTAATCTTTGAAACAACACAGCCTGCATATATATCCTTTGGCATATCACGTACCTTTGCATATTGTATAAATAATTATTATGGCCAGAAATGCCAGTGCCGTTTCTTTGACCCCAGTCCAGCCCTGTATTGCAGCATTACTCTGTCTCATTCTGCAACAGCTTTGAATTAATTTGCATGCCTACTTGCACTTCATGATCCAAAAAACTTTGATATGTGAAAGTGTTTTTTCCCTAAAAATGCTAATGTTTTATCCAATTCTGAAGGTTATAATGGTGGGATTGTTTCAACCACGGCTCTAAAACTAGTACATATAACATGAAGACTAATCTTGAGTATAAGTACTTAACTTGTTTTACCATATGTTATATAACCATAACCTCATCTCGGTGTGTGTTTCTCGTAGGCATGGAAGATGAAATGGCTCTCGCAATGGAGCTCAGCAGAAGAGAAAGAGAGAAGTCCTCTCAGAAGTCCTCCATCATGAACGGATCAGCCCGCCACTACGACCGCCCTGCGACTCCACATCGCTCATTTAGTGCAGCTCCCAGCTACAACCATGTGGCTACAGGGTACAGTGAAGATGAAGAAGATGATGAAGAACTTCAAATGGCTTTGGCATGCAGCCTGTCAGAAATGGAGGCCCGGCAGAAAGCCAGTTCTACCACCTTCATACCAGGTGCTGGGGGTAGGGGTAGAACCAAAAGCCTTAACATCGGGGGCCCCATGGGAGAAGGCCTTGTGAGTGGACAAGAAGTTAATTTGTCCAGTTGCTGCAAAGTAGCTGGAGGGGAGCAAGATGGCGGAGGTCATGTTAAATCTGGCACAATATATGGAAATATTATTGAAACGAAGCAAAAAGGAACCAAAGAGCCAGACACAGTTGCTGCCACTGCACTTCCGAGTGAAGAAAAGGTCAAACCTGCGGCAAAAACATCTGAAGGCTCTGTGAAAAAGAAAAAGTGCGGGTGTGTTATGTGCTAGTGTGTGGTTTAAAGGTGTATTTGGGAAAGCTTCCCATGCTTTTACTCACCATGGTGTCAGCTCACCACACTGCATTGTGAGTGCAAAAATCCTTATTCAAGGCTAAAGATTATAATGTCAAAAACAGCAGTTGAAAGAAAATAACTTTAAAGTCTTGCAGGTGTTTGTTTTCAGTGTGTAATCTTGACTTATGCACACAAGGTCAAATGAACCTCAAAATTAAACTTGTTTGGATTTATAGCTGCTAAGGACATCAAATGATTGCTTCTGAATGACTGAGCACTTGCCAGTTTTAATATTTCCACAGATGGGAAAAGGCATGTCTGAGTAGGATGAGAGCTGACAGGTGCAACGGGTAGGAAGTTAGGTGAGAAACACTTTGCATTTTGTATTCTTAAGAGAAATTGTTAGCAATTTGGGATAGTGTGTTTTGGGATTTGAGCTACAATAGATTTGGTTTTAGTGAAAAGGTTCGAACTTGGATTGTTTTTAGCATGTTGGTGCTAAGGAATTGGATGAAAAATATGAGGTTCTTTTTAAGGAACAGGAAAAAGCCTTATGACAATAAAATGTGTAAGAGTGGCTTACTTTCTGTGTGTCTGAGTGTGTGGGTTAACTGCAATTATCCCACAGAATGTTCTTGTTCAGACTCTATGGCAAAGACTGAGTAATTGAAATGTGCCAAACCAATGTCTGTCTGAAACAACAAACTAAAGTCAAAAAGCATCGCACAGGACGTTCTCTGGCAGTTTTTATCTGTTTGATTACATAAGTCTTCTGTAATTACCTGAGAATCATTGATAAAAATGAAATTATTTGAGGCACAAAGTTTGAACTTGGACATGTTCAAAATGCACACAATTTTCTTAACCAACTACCTTAAAGAACAGTGTAATTAAATGTACAGTGCCTTGGGAAAGTACCTCTTGGATAATTCCAGCTAAAAAGTTTTCTGCAGCCAATGTAGACGAAATTGTGCCAAATGAAACTTTTTGATCTAGATTTTAAGCACCTTAAACAATACCCAACGTAACACAGAACATCACCTTCAAGACACCACCCCCATTGTAAGACATGGTGGTGGCAGCGTCATTCTGTGGTTATGTTCTTGTCTAGGGAGAGTGAAGATGGTCCGAGTTGACCGGACGGTGAATAGAAGTACAGAGAAACTGTTGTGAAGTGTCGGCAGAGGTTCACTTTCAAGTGGCACTGAAAAGGCAGCCATAGCTACAGGAGAATGGTTTAAATCAAAGTATCTTTATCTGTTCGAAAGGCCTAGTCAAAGACTTTAAAATAGATGCTACCTGATCAAACAGGTACAAAGGGTGCAAAGGGTGCAAGAAAATGGATGGATGGATGGATGGCTACCTGATCAAATCTATCCAGTCTAACTAAGCTTGAGCTGTTTTATTTTCTTTGTTAAAATGCCTTTTCATATGCAAAGATGTGCAAAGACATACTCTGATGGATCAGGAGAGCAGATGTTGTTGAGGTAGAGCTTCAGAATACTATCAAGAGCTACACATACCTTGAATTGGATTGTTGTGACTTCATGGAGGTAGCTGGTCCTTCAACTGGAGGTCACTGGTTCGATTCCCAACTTTCTCAGTTTTCATTCAGTGGCCTTGGACAAGAGATTAAAATCCCATGTTGCTTCACAATGTGTTATTACTACTAAGCTGCTTTAGATAAAAGCAACCTCTTAACCTGATGAAGTGAAACTTAATAATTTTTATTATTCTTTTTAAGAAATAACCAACAGATTAAGACAACAGCAAATAAATTGTTACTAATTCACAAGCATGTGGGGTTCTGCTCACTCACTAATAGCTGCCCTTTATATTTGTATGCACTCTTTACTCTCACTGTTGCACTGTAATGGCACATTATGTAAACTACAGTAATAATTCTTTATGTGCAGATCAAAATAGGAATTTAATAGGGTCAGAGAGCTTGTGTGCATGTGTCTGTGTGTGTGTTAGTGTGGGCTATTGCTTTGATTGGTGCTGTCTGATTTGAAAAAACCTTGTTTTAGACCTTGAATGAGGTAAAAATCATGTTAAATCATGGTACAAAAATAACTGTGAAAAGAATTGTTGTTTTTGTGAAGATTGCATCTTAAGTTAAGAACAGTGTTGTTGGTGCCAAATGCCAAAACATTAAAAGTAAGTTACCAGTAGTGTCTAGTGTTAAAGGTATATTTCAGGCAGCATCTGTTTGACTTGCTTTTCTGGCTCCTCATACAGCAAAACGTTTATATTCTGGTACACACATTTCATCAGTTCTTTCATTGTTTTATGTTGTGACTGTTTTGGATAAAATCATTACTATCACTGGCAAAGGGGAAAGAAATGAATTATTTTGAAAGTATAAAAGATCATTCCTCCTCTTAATTGTTGGTGTGAAGAACAATTTACCTAACAATAAAGAGGAGGAATGGTAGAATGTTGTATCAATTGCCTTGCAATATTGTTCTAGTTTGCACTACAATGTTATTTTTTTAAACATTCCTTAATGGATAATAACAAATAAAAATTGAGCCTAAAGATGAGTTTGGATTATTCTTTTCAGGGTTTTATATTCTCTCTTCCAATCGTCTCACTGTGTCTGAAATGATAGTTGTATATTTTTTTTATTTCCGACTGGTAAGACTAAATCCTGTCTCATGATTTAAATGATCAAATATTTAGTTTTAATCTCGGTACATGAGTGAAAGCCCTGTCTTATACTTCCTGCTTCCCGTTTCAGACTCAGACTTCAAGGCCTTCACAAGCTAACCTGATTGGCTCTTGCTGCTCTGTGCCCTAAAGGTGAAGGTAAAGGACCAGTGTGACTCTGAGACACCCTGAACATTAAACATTTTTCTCTCCTTTTTGATCCCAATGTAGCTTCCTACTGATCATCTTTAAGATAAACTGTAACACCTTTTTTTTTTGGCATCTTGTTTTTGCAGGTCAAAGGTCATACTCGCTACAATGCACTTTCTCTGCCCAAGATGTCTCCTGTCTCAGAATTAAACTTTAAAAAGCATTGTATTTATTACTTTGTGTGTCTGTATTTGTAGTTGTTGGTAAAGAAAAAGAATGGTTTGAAAACCAAGAAAAGAGTTCTTTGTACTATAAAGTTTTTGACTGATTCTTACTAAAGTTATGGTTTAGAAAACTGGTACAAAATATGTAAATCTTGTTCGAAGATTAGCAAATGACATATTTGCTTAATGAAGTTATTGGATAAATTAGGAACAATATCTTCAAGACATAAAGCAGAGGAAATAAAGATTTTCCCACTCTTTACTTGGATTAATTTTGTGTTAATTTCCCTGTTGTTGGAAGAAGGATTAATTTTAATCATGGACGCACCGTGAAATCTGCTTTTGATCAGAATCAGCTGAATTGAACTTGATTGGGCCTGACAGGCTGGTTTAAAACTCAATTGGTAATATTTTTCTAATCAGTGACTGCACCATATGCAAGATCTGTGGAAGATAAGGGGGTGGGGAGCTGGAAGCTTCCTGATATGTTAAAAACTGAAGACGGATAAAGATAAGAAACATTTTACAATTATTTATGTCTGCTGGTTATCCAAGTGAGATTTGGAAATAGTTTCAGCAGATATCAGGAAGGCTACTTTTTGCACAGTCAAGTTGCTCGGTTTTTATTCTTTTTGAGTTTCAACCTCTGTCATGGAACATTTTGGATCTGGAAGTGTTGGCAACATTTTGGAAAAGTTAGGATCTACATTCTCTGGGAAATGCACGGAGCAAAGCCAACTAGACTAATCACTAAAATAAAATTTTGAATAAACTTTTAAAATGAATTTCCCTAATAATTTATATTTATTTTATTAATGTTGGTTAAGCCTCGTCTAAAAGCAACTTCTCTCACACTGGATTGACGGCTAGAATTTGATCTGTTTTACATATTTTTAGCTAGAAATTGTAATCAACTGAAGTTGCTATCAGGGTCAAAGCTTCACAGGAACTGGACATCAGTTGCAATGGTAATTGGCACATCTCTAATAGCAACTATTTAAGATAGAAATCAGTTAAAACAATTGAAACCTGCTTCTAACCTCCCTATCATTTTATAAACAAAGCACACTGTAAAGCAAAACCACACAGAAATGTTTTTTTTTCTGCTGCATCACATCACAAATTTATTTAGGTCAAGTCAAAAATACATTTTTATAGATATTTTCCGTTTGTCTGCTACATGAAATAAACACAATTATCAGCATGAATTATTTACATTAATCACAAGGGCACACATTGACTAAGATGGTAAAAGAATGGGAACAAAGCAACGTCGTGTGCAGAAATAGAAAGATTTGGTAATAGCAATGGATGGCATCCGATGCTTAAAGACGCACAGCTGGAAGAGAACATTTACATCAGCAAGGCAAAGACAAAGCCTGGAAAGAAAAGGGAAAGGAAAAGAAAATGTTGACACCACTGACACTTCTTGTGAAACAAAACACCACATCCAAAGATTTAAACTCGACAGTAGGCTAACCTTGCTTTGCCTTAGTAAGTTTGATGGAATAGACAGTGTTTTAATTTTGGTCTACTTATCAATGCAGCAAAAACGCCAGTTTGTCAGCGGGCACTGAGATCAATTTTATGACATCATAGTCACATGGAGGTATATTGCAAATGTTTGGTCACATATACTTTCTTCACTCATGGGAGAAGTTGTGTAAAACATACATCTGTATTCAAACGGGCACAATTGTTTTAATTTTACACCAAATGGCTGAATCCTTCTCTAGTAAGGTGGGCTTATCAGAGACCAACAATAGATATTATATTTGTATTGTAATTGTGAATAAATATGGTCCTATCTGTATCCATCCAGAAACCAGTCAGCACAATTTTTTTCAGGTCATTAAGCTCCAAAAAGCTTTAAAAAACAACAACAACAAAGGAAACAGGGAAACAAGGCTGTAATGACGATATTTCAGCAAGACCGAGCAGACTCTTCTCAGCATAATGAACCTAGATGAATGGTGAATATCTCCTTTGGAGCACATATTTTGGTGTATCTGCAGGTGTTGCGGTCATGTTTATTAGCTGCTGCGTCTCACTGCGGCAGGGCTTTCAAAATGGCGTTCACCTCCTCAGCAACTGCTGTCAATGCAAACTCAAACTGGTCCTGATCAGGAGGCACAAGGGGGAGGAAAACATTTGGGTTATGATGAACTTAATTCAGACAAACAAAAACAAAAGTCAGAAAAGTTAAGCTGAAACACACAACCAGATAAAAGGAGCTGGTACCTTGGTGCGAACCAGTCCAGGCCTCTGGTCTCTGATGTGCTCCAGTGTGGCTGCGATGTCAATTTCTTTCACTCCTAATGAAGACAAACAAGTAAAATAAATATGATGATGGTATTGATACAACTAATTGAAAGTAATTGCTTCCATTCTGTGGCCAAACACAATTTATATGTCAATAGATAATATTTGAGCATACACAAGGTTCTTTTCATTGATCTAATGTGATATTCCCATTTTTTTGAATTTGGGGTTTTGATTAGCTGTAAGTCATAATCTAGCTCAGCATCTAATGAATTTGAACAATATAAATCATATGTACCTGTCTATATCTATATCTACATATAGATGCAGATATATAGATGCACCTGAATTGGTGACTATAACTCCCTCTGGTGTCAACGTATGTTATTTAAACTTTGACATGTGCTAACAGCATGCCACATGTCAAAGACTGGATCTTTGAAAATGTTCTTAAAGTTTTCCAAATTGTGTGTGCGTGTGTGAGTGACTCACCCTTAGCCATGCGATTCAGTACCATGTCGATGAGGATGTACGTGCCAGCTCTACTAGTCCCATCACTGCAGAAACCCCCCCCCAAAATATATATATTTAGTAAAGTTTACCTAAACTGAGAACATATATACATATATGTGTGTGTGTGTGTGTGTGTGTGTGTCTTTTTTTACCTGCAGTGAACAATTATGGGGCAGGATCGACCTCGGTAGCATTTATTCACCTTTCTGAAAAGAACAACCAATGGACAGTGAAGAAAGAAAGATAAAAAGAGCAAAATTTTTTGATTACAAATCACAAACTTCATAATATGATTGTTTTTTTTTAAATTGAGAAATACATTGCACAATTTTAAATATGCTAGAAATATTAAAGGCATACAATGTGTGCCTTGCAAAAGTGTTCATACCCACATTTTGTCACAATTCAAACACAGACATCAGTTTTACTGGGACATTTTGTGGTACAACAACACTAATAATTCCTTGTCAATATTTTGTAAAGCCACAATTCACTGTGATGACAGCAGGTTGTTTTTATTATATTTCTCTCACCATTGCAACTCAAGGCTCAGTCAGACTGGACAGTGAACATCTGTAGAGATTCAATTTTCAATTCTTGGCACAGTTTATCAGTTAGATTTACCTCTGGAGTTTTACTGTGCCATTCCAACAAATAAAAGTACTTTGACCTAATCTATTTCTGTATCTCTGGTTACATGTTTCAAAGTTTTGTCTTGTTGTTAAAATCAGAAACAGATTTTTCCTTGTTTTTAACACCATTAAGAATTATGAAATAAATACATCTTAGTCTCATTTGATACTTTATCCAATACATGGCTTGTTCCAAATCTTAAACTATGTTTCTAATGTTTTTTTTTTTAACACTTTTCTGTATGGAGTGCAAGACAAAGAGTTGCCATGCCGACCTATGCTGCGGATCTCAGCAGTCCCCCCATAGTAACATTAAACCTTTTGGCTACTCCCAGTTTTGGTGGAGTCACATGATCAAAATTGTGGTTGAAAGGTGTGACAATGCCAAAAAAACACTAATAGGTAGAAGAACTTTTGCAAGGCATTGTAAACATTGAGGCTTAAGCAGTTACACGCTCCTGTGGTTACTGCTAAAATGAATGACAATAAACTTTGTGGAAGCAGAGGAAATATGGAAATATTCGTTATAGGACCAGATTTGTGGCGAGAGACACGCTGACAGGGCCTATAAAAGGTTGCAAGTTTGATGTGAGGATGTGGGGATAGGACAGGAGGAGAAGGAGAAGCCTGCAGCAGCCAGTCACACCTGCCAATGCTCATTTTTGTGACTATGCAACTGGAGCCAGAGTACTAGCTGCAAACCACAAAAATGACACTGGGAGATGTTAAAATACAAACCTATCAACCTGCATACTGGGAAAGAAGGACAGAGAACCGGGGTGATTGATGGATGGATGGATGGATGGATGTGGTATGAAATAAAAAGCAAGAATGCCTTATTATATTACAGTGGTCAATGGTTGGAAAGATACGAGAAGAAAGAAAAACATGGACTCGATGAAAGTATTTAAAAGTGCTTAAACACGTCATTCAACAATCTTCATCCTTTTTTATTTATAGAAACCACTGAATTATGTGTAATGTTCATATGACGTACTAGCTGTTCTTGCGGACTCTACCCTTTCTGTACCTGCGGAAGTCGAGCAGCGGTCTTGTAGAGGTGGGAATGCCGTCACCCGGCCAGCTCAGCAAGTGAAACTGAGTCAATGTCCTCGTCTCCTGCGTCTGAACATTCTTCAAGTAGAAGCTGCGCACCAGGAAGTCCTTACACCAGATATGCTCCGATACCAGATTCACCTGGGTGAGAAAAAGACAAAAGCAGGATAAAAATACAGCGGGAGGGCTTAAAAGGTCTTGCTTACAAAAACTTGCAATCTTGCAAAAACCGCCCTAGATATTCATGTTACAAAAATATGGTAACACTTTTTCTTACATGAATATCTGATTCCCCATCATCTACTTAAGGGTTGGAGCTGAAAACAAACCTCATAGATGTGGTAGAGAGAAGAACCTTCATCAGGCCAGTATCGTTCGCACTGCTTCTCCCCATCTTCCACCAGAGCAGTCATCATCACAATCACTGTGCAGCCGTTCTCCCAAACCATCTGCATTTCAAAGAGACCACTTTGATTGTCACAGAGAAGGAAGAAATGAGAAATGTCCCGTTTTCCGTTATTCATAACATTACGATCATGTCTTGAAATCTATTTTTCTAGTCAGATTTGTCCAGACAAATGATGCATTGTGGTACTTGAGCCATTTGTCCCTACAATTTCTCTAGAGTTAACATGAAACCTGATTGTTTCTCTCATTAATATTCTTCTTCAAGAACAATAAATACTTTTGAAGTGCATGAAGGTTCATTACATTTTTTGGTACATTATACTGTCTTATATAAGTTGTCCCATAGCCTTTTCCCCCCAGTTTCTTAGAAGAACAAATGCTTCACAATGCAAGGATGGGAGCACAAAAACCAATAAAAGGCCTAACTGACCTGCCAGAAATCAGCAACAGTGTGAGCCAAAGGTCCCTGTGTGGCAATATAGGCTGGCTGGCGAGGGTCATGATCAAACTGAAAGAGAAACAAGAGTCATGCAGATCTTCTGTTGCCAGGAAAGAAAATTAGGTGAGGGGGTGAAAATTGTGAAACACAAACAAGGTTTCCCATTTCAATTCGCATATGTCAAGTGTTTGTCTTTTATTATTATTTATTCTCTTAATTTGGATAATCGATCTTATAAAATCTTCACATTTTAAAAGTGGAGAATAAAATCAGACTTTTTGGTGAGATCATATAGGCAATATTGGTCATTGCATCAGTGATTTCTTACAATAAAACTGGCGTTGATGTAATCCTGTTTATTGGGGTTAACGTCTTGCTTCAACTTCACACGAGAGTGATCATCTGGAAAAGAAACATTGCTTGTAAAGAGTCTCCAGCCAACCGGTGTTTAAAATATTTGTAGAAAAAAAAAAAAGCAGTCCCATATTTATTGGTCGTGCTTCTTTTCACTTTTTACATCAGCACTCGCTCCGCAGGGCAAACGCAGTGACAGAAATGAACAGAAAGAAGGATTGATTGGTGACTAACAGGGGAGGGCTTCAGCGTGACGATTTCGGTCCATGTTGGAAGCCTCCTGGGCCACAGACACAGAGCAGGGCTCAGCCTGGTAGGAGCACAGAGCCTCCCACTCCTTCTGCAGCCGGTCCTTGTTACGCAGGTGATCCTCCATGTATGCCTGGCCGACACAAGAGAAATCAATATCAATATGCACCTGGACGTGCTTTTTCATTATGCTTCCTGTGCTCTGTCGTCCCCTCACCAGTATCATGTGGCCCGTGGAGATGTCCATGTTAGACTGAGCTGGCTCTTCGCTCCAGGACGGGGTAGAGCTGTGAGTGGAGGACGGGCTGTGCTGCGGCCCGTCGCTGAACTGGGACGACACGCTGCTGACACGGGACGTGTCTGTGCCCCTCCGTCCGCCGGCTCCGGCTCCGGTTGCAGGCCCCGCCATGCCACTGCTCACCCCTCCAACACAATCTTGACGGCAGAGGGAAGATTTGGAGGCCATGTGCTGCCGACAGAGCTCCTAAACAAAGTGATAAAAAGCATGTGTGTTTAATGCATTGAGCTAATGATGCTGCACAAGCTTTACACGATAAAACACATGTTAGAATAATGTGTTGAACTCTAGCGTTATCCCCAATTTCTCAATTTTGCTCCCAAAGGCGACAGGAAGAGACTTTCTTTCCATTTTTTAAAATGTCCTCATCAGTTTTTCTGAAGGTTTCATGGTCATTTCTACTCCTTCTGAGTCTGGTGAATTTGATAGTATGCTGCATAATTTGTGCTTTAGAAAACATAGCAAGGAACACAAGAACTTGTGCTAGTCCAGAGAGTCAAGTCTTAAGCAATATAGAACAAAATTCTGAAAAATATCTGACAGTTAAAGAAAATAAAAGCTAAATTTACTATGTTCCATTTTAAATTTGTAAAATACCCCTGTTAGGTTTACACTTTATCTGTTTTCTCACCTGATAGTCAAAGTGCGTCTCTGCTCCTCCTTCTGGCCCCAAGCCGAGTTTACCATTGGCTACTTGATGGCCATAGTGCCTGAAACAAGCTATGCCCATTGCCAGTACGAGCACACCGCCGACCACTGCCATGGAAACGAGGGTGATGACTGTACCACTGGATCCTGGAGGGACCCTAATTACCTGAGGGAGACCTCGTGCATTTGTTCTCTGGAAAAAAAAAAAGAAGTAGCAAAAATAAGAGTGTACGACTTTAAAGAAAACTTAGTATTATCAAATAAGTGTTACTGCATTTCTTGTCTTGAACTTCAGTTGCCAAGCTGCTTCAGAATCTCTGCTATGTCATGACTCCGACTTAAAGGTCGCCTAATGTTGTTTCCACAATTGATTTGATTCTCTGTAGCAGCACAAGGCAGCTGTGTTGCTCATCGAGCAACGAGGTTGAGTTTCACAGACAGATGTCTGAAAGGTCAGAGCTGTGCTCTATAAATCTAGCAAAAAGACAGCTGAGGTCTCCATAAAGACCAACCAACCATCCCACGGGTCGCTCCGCACATCAACGCTATCCAAGCAATGTCAGCCCACCTGTTTGTAAAACAGTTTGTAATATGCAACCCACATAGACAGAAGGACCAGTTACAGTTTTGAGATCTTGTCTTTTTAAATTTATGTACAAATTACTAATCTCCATAAAAAACCCATAATTTTCCAAAATAATGAAAAAAGCTTAAAATTAATTTGATGTGCAATCTGCATTAAGAAAATCTGAAGGTGAGCTTAATTTCAATAGATTAGTTACATATAAAACATGAATAAAAACACCTTTCTTAATATTATCAGTGCTTTTCTCATTTAAAACTTGACTTTTAGCAAAATTTGACATGCAGGGCTCATTGCTATGATCGGGTAATGCAAAGGCCGGCTTTTAAAATAGCTACAATATTACATTAGTCCTTAAATATATTACCTAAAGTGAGAGTAAAGCAAACCACAGATTTTAAAGCAAATCTTTATAAATGATTTTTTAAAAATCACTAAATATGAGCAACTTAAGAATAACCGTGAAGCGTGTGCATTGAGTAAAACTATAAATTATGGAATGATATAAAAGATAAAATACATAATACGGCAGCAAAAGTAGCTTATCTTGTTTTTTGCAAACCATCTATGCTTGATTTATCATTAATCTTTCATGCACAAAGTAGGAGATGTGGGGGTTGCTCATTGTGTGAATGGCAGATACTGAGGTCACCAATGCTTGTATGACAGTTGCCATAGCACCTGGGATCTGGGAGTAATGGGTGGGAGGTGGAGGAGTTTAAATGCCATGGCAACAAGTGAAGTACTGGCTTTCTGAAAGTGTCGCTTGACTTACTAGCTCTGGCTACAGATTTATGCGCACACACACACACACACACACACAGCAGAAAAAAAATGACTCACAGCATTTGAGCTTTAAAGGTAGTGGGGGATGGAAAACAGTCCTTGAAGGTAAGATACATGCATTGCTGGTGTTTGTTGTGTAGCAAGGTTTAGTTGAGAACTAAATGAACTAAATGAGCTCTAAGCATTCAAAATTGATACTCGATTCCTGAATCAAAAATATGTATTATAATTTCAGTGCTAAGATTTAACTGTCATGAAAGATACCCAACAAAACGAGTTAAAACAGAAGGTCGAACCTCATGCAAAGCACATTGTCTCACTTTCAAACTGAGAGCAGTGTATGGATTAGAAGTATTTTTGTCTTGATTTGCTGCAAACATTTGTTTCACGCTTTCTTTTATTTCCTTGTGGTTAACTATTGCTTGATTCTTATCACATTTGGTTCTTGATTAGATTGCTTGTCTTCTATCCCTAATTCTTTACATTTGCAACCTGCGTCAAATTTTGTGCTGATGTTTAATGAATTTTGAATGCAGGGAATAAATAATCTTGGCCTTTTTTATTTCGATATGAAAAGCTTTCTAGAAAGGAAGATAAAACCATGCTTTCATATTGGTTTAGATCATTTTTAAGATTGAATGTTTTATGTATCTTATAACCTAATGTAATGTATACAATGCACATGGAATACTTTTCAAGGAAGGAGCTGATGCTTTCCAAAATCAATCCCCGCAATCAAAGTTGTTTTTGTTAATAACAGGGTGATGTTGCTTTCGCCTTTCATAGACTTATACTTCCAACAAACAGTGGCAGTGTATGAGTCATCGCGGCACAGTTGTTATGGCTATTAATTCCTAAGGCTAAAGTCACTTCCTCAGCGACAAAGAAAAGTTCGTAATCTGCTCATTAAAATATACACTTTTATTTTTTTGCTTTCTGTAGATGGCAAATGTGATGCAGTCCTACCATTATGTACAACAATAGGCAAATCAGGTAGACAATTGGTTTAAATTGTGTTATTATATTTTGCCTTCCGCTCTAATGAAGCTTTACAAAAACGAGTTATAAGATGTAGCTTGTGAACAAAGTCTATGTGAACACATAAGGGGGTTGCCAGTTTTTTTTGCACTAATAACTAGAAGTAATTAAAGTGATCACAAAAAACAAATGAAAAGATGAATCAAAATAACAAACTGTCAGTCTGTTTGAATTACCTCTCCTACACCAGTCTGGACGATTTTCAGGCCAGTTTCAGACTCCAGAAAGTTTTTCTCAGATTCTGTTGAGGTGAAAAAAGCATCTCAAAAAGCACAAAACTGCAAGTGTGACTGAATAAAGTGCCCACGCGCAATGCCCATGTGTATGTGTGGCTATGCATCATAAGTGTTAGAGAGAATGTGTGCATCTCACCGGCTTTGGCAGCCACCTCTGCAGCCGTCATGTTGTGTTCATTCTGGCGGATGCGGAAAGTCAACGCCTGACCCACCACACTGGTGACGCACACAAAAAAAACCAAAAAAAACAAAACAGCATGCATGTTGAAGTCTCATGAAAAAGTAAAATAGTGGCCCTCTGGCATGCTGACACTGTTTCACCTTTACCTGATGTTGATGAAGCTGCTGGTTGTCAGGTGTATTTTTTCAGCCAGAAGTTGCAAAAGCTTCACTCCATCATACAGACTCAGGGGACTACAGAAAAAAAGTTTCCCAGTTAAATTAATCTTGTTTAACACATTAGCTGTTCTCCATTTTTTTTCAACAAATGATTCTAAATAATAAGTGTACATTGATATAAACACAAATACTGACCTTTGGTTGGTGACAATGTACCCATACTCCTCTTTGCCTTCCATACCCTCTACTAACGGCTCTTTAAAGCTTTTCTCAACTTCAACAGGAGCAGCTTGTGGAGGCTTGGAGGCAGATGTGGGGATGCTGGCACTCTTAGGTAGAGCTTTATCAGGGACTATAGCAGAGGAGGCAGCAGGAGCATCAAGTGGACCAGGAACAGGAGCCGTCTTATCTGGTTTGGACATACTTTCTTTTTGTAACAACTGCATCTAAAAAGGTGATAGGAGACCAGCCTATCAGTCCAGATAGTCTATCTAGCTGAAAAGTGTAAAAAGGTTTATGACAACATGTTTTGATTACTGCTAAATATGACGGTTGACATACCTCTTTAAGAGCTATGAGGTCCTTCTCATTTTGGTCTATTTTCACAGAGACAAAGGTCAGTTTCAGACTAACTCATTAAAACATGATACAGCTTGCCTCCTAATAACGAACCTTTTACTTTATTTTAAAAGAGGAGCAGAACTCGAGAGAAGTACAGTAAATATTTCATGCTGTACCTGTCTTGTCCTGCCCTTGCAGCAGCTGCAATATGAGAGCCAGCTTGTAGAGTTGCTCCTGACTGAGTTCCCTGGGATCAATGTTGTACTTCTGCAAGACACCTGCCATCCTCTGGAGCAAGCCATCTAGCATGAAAGAGCAGCACATTTACACAGCTAGCAAGCAGGTTGTGCAAGATTTTACTTAGAGGTATTGTACTTATAAAAAAAGACTGTAATCTTAAGACTTTTTGTTCACCAATATTTGAAACCAGGGGAGCAGATTTCTGTGGCGCTTTCTTATTTTGAATGTTTGGTTGTCTTCCTGCAGTACCAAGCCTCTCCTCTAGAGTGTAGTCTTCCACATAGTCCACTGGTATCTCTAAATCTTCATAATAAGGCAAACCTGCACATTAAAACAGAAAGTTATCATGAATGAATTGTGTGTGTTTGTGATTTATCTCATATTTTAGCATGAATAGTCAATCATAAACTAATTCCACCAACAACTGTGTTACCTACAGTAATAATGTGTTTGATTTTAATTGCTTATTAAAATCTTTAAGACTCTGGCTTTTCCCCTCATTACCGATCAGTTTTTATACATGACCATTTTAATACGAACATGTTTTCTGCTGTTCCGTCTAGAAAACAAATAGCTGTTATTCTTTAAATAGAACTTAAAAAATGCGTCATAAAAAGATTCAAAGCTTTTAGTTTGATGCTGTCACTTGCAGTGTGCTGCCAGTAACCAAATTCTATGTTTTTTGTATTTACAGAAATGCCAATCAAAACACAGTTTGACTGACATTAAATTGCATATTTGGTCTTACAAAAACTGGAAGAGGGCTATTAACTAGGAACTTGTAGCACAAAAGATAAAAGTGTCATATCTAATTATACAGCTTAGTGAGAGTAGTTTCTAAAAGTCAAATATCTAATAAACAGGGAAAAATTAGAATTTTAAAAGATCTCCACATACTAAATTAATGTAATCAATATTTAGTACTACTGTAAATTGTTGGTGCTAATTTACTCCTCTCTTGTCTGACTTTAACATTTTCCAGATTCAACTAAAGAAAAGTGAAAATATTGTTTCTGATTGGCTGTTGCAAGCAGAAAGACATAATCTAAAACTTTGTTTTATTTTTCCCAGCGTTTTTTTTACTCGGTGCCTTCACAGCAGATTCATCATTTTGAGTTAAAAGGTTCCTTTAGGTCTAAATAATTCATGCCAGATGAAGTGGCCTAAGAAGTAATAATAATAAAAAAAACAGTACTGCTCTCCTAAAATGTTGCAAGGGCTGGAATCACAGTAGTACATTTTCATCCATCCATTTTCTGTACACCCTTCTCCCTTAGTGGAGTCGGGAGGGTTAG
Source organism: Micropoecilia bifurca (assembly GCA_903067075.1). Lineage (NCBI taxonomy): Eukaryota > Metazoa > Chordata > Actinopteri > Cyprinodontiformes > Poeciliidae > Micropoecilia > Micropoecilia bifurca. Next base: position 58,041 of record CAEGAF010109486.1, on the reverse strand, counting down.
TAGTACATTTCAGTAAACAAATAACTATTATTGAAGATTTATAATTTCACAAAATAAATCTTGAAGTAAAATGTACTGCACTTTTTAATAAATTTGTGAGATTATGTATTCTGATGAGGCTCCTTGCTTTTTATAATTGACAATCTTCAAACATACTTTTCATTATACCCACATTTCTTAATCAGAAAGTTTTTCCTTATATTGTTCTGATGTTATGATTGTTGGTTTGAACAACAATCATATAAATATAATATGGACATTTTGATATTGTTATTTTGTAAAATATCAAATGATTTTTTTTTTCCAAAAATCAATGATTTATAATACAATGAATATTATTTCCAAGTCAAGAACGCATGATCTCTCGAAGCTAGCCAAGAGATAATAATATAAAACAATAAATAAGACGAAAATGGATTCACCAGCAGGAGCTATGGGAGCAGACCCTCTATGCCGATAGGACGGCTGCGCAGACGCCAGGTATAGAGACAGAACCTCCTGCAGTAGCTGTCGGTCTCGCTCCTGCTCCCTCTGGCTGCCCTGAGACCTTGAAGAGGGGCGAGCATATCCACCTCCTCCATTCAGAAGAGATCTCTCCACTTCGTCTTGGTATCTGTGCTGTGATTGATCAAGATTAAAAAAACGATTACTTATAATTAGAACCAACTACATTGAGGATTGCTCTTGGCTTGAGTTTAAACGTTTGACTGCTGTGAAACTATGACTGCAAATTAAACCAGTCAACTTCGGCAAGTTTATATCAAGCATGCCTATATACCTGGTGATACGCATATGAGTCCAAGGGTGCTGTTTGCATACGCAGTGGGGACTGAGGAGGCTCAACATACATGTAGTCCACATATTTACCACCAGAAGATGTGGACCCTGACTTAGAGTTGGGGTGGTGGGAGATGTGCTGCTTTGAGCTGTTAAAACAGTCCAGAAACACAGGCAAGAGTTACATAGGTATTGCTCTGGATGATTGTAGCTTGTTCATCAAGCATCTGAGTGCAAGTGCTCACTGGGATGAATGAGAAGAGGGTGAAGAGGAGATTGGCTTTGAGAGAGCAGTGGTATGGGGAACTCTCTTCAGTTCTTTTGATAAAATGTACTGGGTGATGTCATCTTGCCATGACAGACCTGCACACAAAGTACACCAAAATTAAGCAAGACCATAAAAGATCCGCTTTAGGAGGGTGTGTGAAAAATGGATGAATGTCAGCGGAAAATTTCTACATTTATTCATAGAATTTTTTTATATCATGAATGGTTTTATGTCTAACATCATTCAAAAACATTGGGGGATGACTTCATGAAGCACTACTCTCCTAACTGAACATAACATTGAATTTTACCAGCTGTACTTTTCTAAATATTCCTCAACTATTGATGCTGTTTATGATCTGTCTTACCTTGCAGCATGAGTTGTTTGAGGACTTCCTGCATCCTCTTCAGAACAGGAACTGTCACCTGGTACTGGATCTGATCCTGCTTGGAGCTCCGACACTGGCCAAACAACCCATCTGGAATACGCACACACATTATGCATTCAAAAAAGGAAACCTTATGACATAAGGCAAGTCGCCTTGCTCTCCTTGTGCTCTCTCAGGGTACTTCAGCTTCTTCCCATAGTCCAAGAACATTTATTTTTTATTTGAATACTTTCATTTGCTCTTAGCGCATGGTGGTGTGTCTCTATGTTATCCTGCCTCTTGCCCAATGGCTACTAGAGTTAGGCACCAGCCCCCCTCCCCCCCCCCTCCCCAAATCCTTCCTCCCCCACGTGACCCTGCGCGGATACAGGTTCAGATAAAGGAAGGATGGACATCTATTACTCACGTCAGTTATTATTTGAAAAATTAGAAATCTTGATTCTCACTGTCGGTTTAACAAGTGTCCTTTTCTGCCAGTGTCTGTTTTTAAGACAGACACTGGCAGAAAAGCTAATCTGAAACAGCTGTTTTAAGCTGTAGGGACACTCTTGTTTGATTTTCTTTCCCCCCTTGATCACAGAACTTAGTTTTCTCAGATTTTGCTGTGAGAAAAGATCGCTATAAGTGTAGTGAGAAGAAAGATAATGCAGGAAAAAGATTTTTATTTTTTTTTCATTTGGTGCACTGATGAGTCACTGCAGACTGGCTAAACCGCACACAACCAAATCTGCTACAGTGAGATAAGGGGGAGTAGGTGGGGTGAATTTTATACTGAGCTGATAAGACAGTTTTATAACCAGAAACAGAATCGCAAAAAGTCAGGAGCTGCACGTGGGGGAAGGTGTGAGCCATGTTAGGTCAGACTGATTTCCAAGTAAAACAAAATCCTGAATGTGAATTTAAGTGTAAGGATCGATACACACCCACGTGGCTTAGGTTTTGTTTGTACTTTTGTAAAAGACTTCGTCCATTTAAATAATCATGATGGAATTTATAATGATGTTTCTCTAGAGAGACAAAATAGACAAAATTAGACAAAATATGGAGAAGGGCGTTAATGATGACGGAAGCAATGGTGAAAGTTGAATTAAAACATGACAGAATATAGCAATAATTACATACTAGCCAATCTATAAATATGATTGTACATGTCAGTATGCTTCTATGAAGGAAAGTCTAAAAATTTAATGATAGTTTTTCAGTAAAAAACTGTCAATACTGCAAAACATGTTAGGTAGAGATACACTTTATATTTTAGTGCTGTACATTTGTTTGACCTTCACTGTTAAGAGCTTATTTTTCTTTATGGTAAATTACAATGTGTATGATATTTTTAGATGTGTTTTATTTCAGATATTAAAATTCCAGAATACCATCAGTGGTATATTATATTATATTTGGCAGGTCTAATTGGTTTATGTCAGTTGATATTAAATAAGCAGCACAGTTGAAATTAATTTCAAAATATAAATATGGGCAAAGATTATAACAAGAGGCATAATAATAATGATTTTACTGATGGATACATTGTCCATCTTTTGATAAAATATGCAGAAAACAAATAAATGCCACACTTTTCAGATTTATTTGTCAAAAGATTTCATGAAGTGTACTTTTTCTTGAATTTCAAAATCAGAGGCTAATATGTGTTTATGTATCATAAGAACGGCACATCTAAATATGCAAATAATGCATATTTAGATGTGCTTCAATGTATATTTAATCAAATTACCACCTTTGTATGCGCTAACACCTATTTGACTCATTTTTATAGGAGAAAAAAGAGTAGGTTCTTAATGCACTTTCCTTAATGTACACTTTAAAAGAACAATAAATTGTTCAAGGTAAGTAGCTTAAACACCACAAAAAAGTTACAAATGCTTTATCTTTCCAATAGCAGAGATGAAAAAAGGAAACGCAGCAGAATGTAATTTTATTCCTTCCAGGACATAAAGGTAAACAATAGCATTGGTGTGTGTGTTGATTCTAAACCCGATGGTTGCTGGTTTAAGAAGATCATCTTTTACTTTGTTGATATTTACTGCCAGTACATGGAGAGCAAATGCTGAAACACAGCTACTTTTTGATGAACCACATAATTGAAAAAGCCTAAGACTCTACTTAGGAGACTCTAATAGCTCTTATCAGTGCCAGCATGAAAAGGAAATAATTGTTGTGCAAGTTGAAATTGCTTTGTTCAGTTTAGTTTAAAGAGTCACTATAAGTCCTTAAATGTCTGGTGCTTAAATGATGAGCTATGGTAAAGTAAAGCCCATTCTCTCCCTTTTTTGTGTTACAAAGATCCCAAACAATAAGTAGACTGAGCTTCTATAACTAGTTTTTTAGGCATATACCAAGTGATTTTGTTTGAATCACAGGAGTGATTGAGGAGGTGCTGCATCCTCAAGCTGCAGTTCAGTAGGCAGCTTGAGGTTAAGTACCTTGCCTTGAATATCAACATGGTAGAGGGTAAAATGCTGGACTCTAAATGTTCCAGCCAGATAATGACTACTTAGCTGCCTCTCCCTGTTTGGTCCCACATTGTTAGTAGATTGTTGTGTTTAAATGTTGTGATTGTCTTTCTTTCATTTGTATTTCATGTTCTCCTTTAATTCGTCTTCCTTGCTGCACTGGTTGAAGCCTTTTGTGTTGCATTCTTTTCAAAATGCACATAATGTTAATTATATTACTCTAGGTTGTGAGTATGCTTACAAATGGCTATTTGTTGTGAATGTCCCTGTGGCAGACCGGTAACCTATCAATTTTTTGCACATTGTCCATAGGTACCAGTTGTTATGTGATCTTGCTAGCGTAATACCCGTGGGAGGGTGAACAATTTGTTTTAATCCAAAAATTGTTTTAGTGATTCAGATCACAGATTTTTTTTCTGCCTCCTTCTTGTTAACTTTTACCCACCTCTACTGTATATACATTAAACTTCGGCCCATTTCTTAGATGGAATAGCTAATCTAGATTAACCCCATAATCAAGGTTGCCAACCTTACATTAAAATGCAATATTGTTCTGTTTTTGACACTTAAAATACCCTAACTCAATCAGGTTGTATATTTTTCAACATTTTATGGAATCACTGCAAATCTGTTTATAGATGAAGATGATACATTATATGTGCAGATCAAAGTTCTCTTCTCAACCCAAAGAGGAAATCCATCAATTATTGGTCATTGTTGTGTCTCAGAGTTATGTCTCCCAGTATGAGGATATGCTTCATAACTTCAGTAAAATCACCCTCATGGTACTGTAGGTAAAATCCATATTGTCTGTAGTAGTGGGAGGAATGTATAGAAAGCACATGCCGGGGGATTTAGTGACGTCAAATCAAATGCAACCCCCCACCAAAAAAAACAAAGAAAAAAATCCTCACAAAAGCAAGAAGCAGAGGAGGCAGAGAGCTGAATAGGAGCTTATTGCCTGCTTTAGATCTGATACATGTCTAATCAACACTGAAGAAATGTTAATTTTTTAGCCTGTTTAGAGCTTGATTCATTTTAATCTGTGTTTTCATTTAAAACAATTTGAAACAATATATCAAGAACATAACAAAAATCAGGCAACATAATGCAAACCAAACGCGTCTTGTCTCTTATTAAACTATAACAATCCGCTTGAGTTAGTATGTCTATAACTCTTGTAGGAATATGTGTATCATGTTTTTTCTTAAGTAAAATTATTCCTGTTTTTAAATTTACCAAGCATCAAAGTCAAACAGCTGAATAAGTCATTGATAAAAACCTCATTCAAGGGAACAGCCAGTTTTAATAAATCTAAATATATTTTGTGAACAAGTCTTTATACTTTATCAAATATTTAAGATCCAGAATTAGAAAGTCCAAATTTAAAAAAAAAAGCTAGATGGACTCTGGATGTTTTTTTATGAGCAGAACTAAAACAAGACACAAAAGGAAACATCCGTATTTTAAGTAGCCTAAAGTAACAACTTCTAATCATAGTTTGACACCAACAATTTTCAGAATACCAATCTGTCTAAAAAATGTCCGCAAGACTCCTAACAGGGCTTTACTCCTAAAATAACTATTGGTGTTTGTCAACTCAGTCCAATCCAATCCAATTATGGTAAATACGACAAATGGTTTTGATGGATATATATGTGAACCAAGAATCACACAGCATCCATCCAACCATCCATTTTCTAACACCCTTGTCTGTAATGAGATCTTTTGACACAGCAAAAGAATAAAAATCGGTTGTTTTTCACCAGGCAGCTTTTCTTCAAGCTGATGTCACTACTTATCCTACGTACTTAGCGAAGGTTTAGTAAGTACATGTCAGTCCAGAATTGCTAATCATTATCAGGTAAAATTATGGGCATCAGTGGAAGAAAGTGGTCACATAGCAGCAACATTATTTTTAAAATCACAACATATGACTTTTGTTGATTAATTGAATTCTGCTGCTGTTTCTGTACTCGTGTCTCTCAAAATGTTTCTATGAACCTCTTTTTCATAATGTCAAAGCTGAGTACCTCTCATAAAGTGTTGATTTTTTTTATAGAATGCAATGGCTACCATTTTATTTTCTTCCTGGTGTTAAGGATCTCTCACTCTAAGCACGCAAAACATGGCTTATTTTGCGTAATAGGCTGTTGAAGAAGCAAAGTGGCATAAAAATAAAGTGTTTTGGGTGGATCTTTGAATGTTATTCTCCTATTCTTCCTTTCTTTGGAGAGTAAGCAAGCTCACTTATCCATTTGGTATTCTGCTCAACCATCAAGTGTGTGCGTAAGTGCCGTTTCCACAGAGAGGGACGTAAGTGCGTGTTAGTGACTCATCGCTGTATCAACACAACAACTGTGGGGGAGTTGGCCTCACCATGATGTCAGTGTTGCTATGGAAACTGGGGGTCGGCGGGGAGGGGTTTAGATGGAGATGACGAAAAATAGAGGGACAGGTGACGAAGAGATGAAGACGAATGAAGTAAAACGGGAGGAATCCTTGATTTTTTTTTTTTTTTGGTCTATTTTTATACACAAACATTTAACCCTGTGACACTTAACACATGTTTAAATATCTATCTATGTTTATGTGTGTACTTAAAGATCCTACAGATGCAGACATCTTTTTGGGTCAAAAAATAAAACATAAAATTTAGACAAAAGGGACATAAAGTCAATTTTTTTCTGCATGACTGCAGGTTGTACTCACCGTCAGAGCAGAACTGATCCCTGGTGCACAGTTTTCTCTCAAACAGGCAACCTGAGACAGAACGACAGAGAAAGCTGACAGATTACCATCTTTTGCAGATATTTCCATGCCAACAGCTGATTTAAAGCACACTTAGAGGGTGAAAAGAGTCCAGTCCAGATTCACTTACTAAAATTCGCCTCGCATACAATGAATAAAAGGTTCATTTTGAACCAAGTAGGAGAAATAGTTTTGCAAAAACTGTAATTCATATTTCAGAATAATTGCTTGAGCATAACTAATAAATTTAGTTGTAAGAGTAATTGGTTCAAAGAAAGACTTTTTCTTTTTTGCACAGTACAAATCACTATTTTTATCTATCGAACAACTTTTTTTCTATCATTCAGTGATGCAACAACCTAAAGATATCTGCAATGCTTGCATAGCTTAACCAGTCAATCCTTTACCTTTATCCACTTGAAAGTGTTGGATCTGAAAATAACATTAATACAGACATGTCCTTTTCTAAACAGGGGGAGAAGCTTGTGGTAATACCTCTGTCTTTAATTTTTAGTTGTTAAAATTTCCTATTTTAGTTTGGCGAGTAAGACCTTGATGTTTTAATAGTGTGGGAAGGAACAGGTGGTCAGAGAAAGATATGGATGCATGAATAGGACTGTGTGGCTTTCTGTCTTTTCTCCGTCTCACAGCACACCATGGACCTCTTTAAATTTGGAAATCCACTCTTGATGGGACCAGTTTAACTAAATTAAACATTAACAGTAATATGAACTTGCAAACAAAATTACATTTAGCACATACATTTTATTGTCGAGAAGGATTTTATCTGACTGAATAAAATAAAAAGTGCAACAGTTACGCGTATCCACGGAACAAAACACACACTTAAAAGGTTTTGCGGTTTCATAATTTCTCCTGAAACTTGACTAAAAGAATATTTATTCTAGTTTTAGGAAAGAAACATTTCCTGAGTGTCAATCTTGCATGCAAAGTTGCTTTCCTTTACAAATAACAGAGTCTTGTGCCATTGTGGACTATCCTGTCAGCAATGATTAACCTTTATTATAGTGGTTGGAAAAAGAAGAAAGACTATAATGTTGCTATTTTCATTGAACAATTGGATTAAATTTCTGTGCCAGTCATCAAACTCTAACTGATGGCAGTCACCAGCAGTGGACTACTGGTATGGACTACAGGGTGACTAGTGCGGCACTATGGCAAACTAGTAGGGCTGTTGCTCCTTCTGGTCTAATGAAGCAAGAGGAGTGTTATTTTGAAGAAGTAAGACAAAATATAGAATAAGCATGAGCAAATTGTGGAGTGAAGTGGCAAAACAGAAAGAAGCAGCAAAGTGATGGCTTACATCAAGGATGTCAAATATTTACTCAAACAGGTTGCCACATGGGCTGATCTTTTGCTTATGAAAATGTTTAATACTGGGAATTTTTTTTTACTTGAAATCTGATTTATTTATTTTTTGTCTTGTTCATTTGGTTCAGCAGATGTCATGTCCCTCACATATTAGTAGCTGCTATTAAAAACCCTAAAAATGCCAGCTAGTCAAGTTAAAAGGCTAGTAAGGCAACAAAATGTCAACTAGTAAATTAATATGCATTGTATCTTCTGCCAGTGATGATTTTTGACATGATTACTATGACTTTCTTCACTGAGCAGCTTATCAACAGGGGTTTGCCATGGGAAAAAAAAGAAAAAGCTATGTCAGTTGAACATTGAACAGCTTTCTATGTCTTAGTTTTTCTCTAGTCAATAGAAATGAGTGAACCTTGTGGTGTGCACCATGTCATCTCTGCCTGCCTGTCTTTCTGTCTTTCCATTAATACAAGAAACACCACAGAGCTGTACTAGATGACCAGTTGAGTAGAATGTAGACTGCAACAATAACAGTTCAAAATGGGGTTTAATGTTAATTAGTTCTCTTCTATCCTATATTTGCAGACATAAATGGAGTCTTATTGTTAGACAGTGAATCTAAAAGTTCACTGATGAAGACTTTTGTGCTACTGTAGATGCACTTTAGCTTCATAGTTGAACATTTGTACCTGTATGTTTTACTGGAGAAGGAAAATATTGAACTAGTCCAACAAACGTCCAACTAGATTTGTATTGTTTCAAATTAGTAATCAAAATTGCAATGAAAAATCCATTAAGGACATTAAAAATGTATATAATGATCACCTTACCCTACATACCAAAATGTAAAATAAAGACATCTTTATTGTCATAGTGCATTTCTGTACAGTGTACATAAGCACAATGACATCGGGGATACAGTTTTTTCTTCAGTACAGTTATATCTAATAATAAATCAACAAATCAAATCAGTAATAAATAATTTTGGCTATTCAACATGTCAGGGTTTTATTGCAGAATTTTGGAGCAATACAAATATGATTGTCAAAAGCAGTCACACCAGTTTAATATGACGATCAATGACTAACTAGTTAGGACTTACGTGTCACCATTTTCACAGTTTTGGTTTAATTGTAGGACATTTGATCCTTCTTGATAGACAATAGTGTCAAGCCAATTTTTTTTTACATAAACATTACATAGGATAACAACAAATAATCAATCATTCAATTAATCAATTTTATTTGCACAGCACATTTCAGCAGCAAGGGAGTTCAAAGTGCTTTACATCATAAAAAGACAAAAAATAAAGTCAAAGAAACAATGCACAGTCATCAACTGAGAAACCACATTTTGTAAATTGCCATAATCAAAATTATTAATGCACAATAAAATATATTGGTCAATGTTCCAATCAAGTTTAAAAGCAACTCCAAACAGGTGGGTTTTCAATCTAACTTAAAAAACTACTTATCAAAGACACATAGCTTTACACCACCATTCAGCTGGCAAAGAGTCCATCTTTTCACCATAATATCTATCAATTAATATCCATCCATCCATAGGCATCATGCAGTCATTGTGAACACCCTGGGCAGGTCGCCAGTCCATTGCAGGAAAACACAGAGAAACACAAAACAAACAACCATGCACACTTACACTCCAGTGGGAAGAATCTGGAGTACCCAGAGAAAAACCACATATGTACAAGGAGAAAATGCAAACACCTTACAGAAAGACCCAGGCATTAAACCCAGGACATAACAAATGTCTCACTGTTCATCTCCAATTATTATTCTTTCTTACAAAACAGATATTGTGTAACAAATCCTTGCAAAGTAGACCAAACATTTCAATCATCCAAAAGCAGTGTTTCTCATAGCAACGGACATCTGGCCCTAAGGGGGAAAAAAAACTGACTGCCAAGATGTAAACGCAGACATGAGCATCATACCGTCGGACATATGGATAGACGCCTTTTCAGACAAACATTTGGATAAATCTGGAGTGTGAAAAAACAGCAACAGTGGAGGCAAAGAGATGTCAGTGATTGAAAGAACCAGTACTGATTTTCCTCCATGGCACTGACACAACCTCCTTGTTGGTGGCAGCTGCTTATCAGGCTGTCTCTTATTTTTATGTATTATTCTATACAAGTTGATTTATTTGTGTTGTCTGAAATTGCTCTAATCAATTTTTGATAAGGGTTTCATTGCTATTTAATACATTTTGGCAATAAAAAACATTTAAATGAACTCATAAAGCAGGTGGAATAAACATTAATCAGTCTGAGTGAATATAAATTAAACATAGAAAAGGGGAGGGCAAGCCAATGGTGATGCTCTTTTTTATTTTCAGGTTCTTGAGCGTATGAGCAAAAGAAAAATACTTTAATTGAAGTCAACAGTGGCTTAATTTCTTCAGCGGAATGCTAAATTCAAATCACATAAAGACGACAAAAACAACAATAAAAAACAAAAATAAAAAAAAACTAATGGGCATGAAACTCACTTGTTGCACAATTGTCTCATTAGAAATGTCAAATCAATGCAGCTACCAACAAAAACAAGTCAAAATCAGTTCTAAATAATCACAGCAAGACTGTTATCGTAAATTATATTAATCTGCCACAAAACACTGCAGCTGTCATTGTATTTCCATGGACAGGAATTGAACACAAACGTATAGAAATTATAATTGTACTTCTACATCTCTAAATGTCCTTTACTGAGTAAAGAGCATGTTTAATGTGATTTCTATTTTATTCCCTGAACACAGAAGACACAGATGAAGTTGTGGATTTGAAACACAAATAAGTGTTTATTTTATTTTATGTATGTAATGTAATTTTTGTTTTCATTCTAATGTTCCATTTAGAGCATATGGCTCTGTGTCGCTCTGTCTTTATGGCAAAAACATAAACTGTAAGCACAGCAAAAAGCAGAGCCAAAGTGATGAGATGTCATGAGCGATAAGCTCTAACCTGTTCTTTTAAGATGCTGGAGGATAAAACAGCCTATGAAACAGACTAAGTGTTTCTCTTCCCCATCCTCCCTTATCTCCCATCTCTTCTCCTCCCCTGTTTAATCTGATTACATCCTCCTGTATTTACCCACAGATGCAATCACTGAGTTAATTTCCTAAAGATGTGTACAGTTCCCTTTTGAAATGCACAAACGCACTTGATGCACCATGCAAAAGTAAGGATGTTTTGCAGCAGAACACCTGTTTACTGTTCACTCTCTTAACTAAATTGTAATACGCAGCATCATCCTCTTACCGTATTTCTCAGAGACAGCTGGTTGGTAGAGCACCGCCAGAAGGAGCAGAGCTCGCCATGGTTTCAGATGTTGCATGATCCCCTGAAGCTTTAGTGCGACGGATGGATGGAGAGAGACAGACTCTGAGAGTTTCCCACCTGTTTTAAATCCCCATTATGTTGAACTGAGCCGTCAAAGATCGTGTACAGGGAGGAACAAGGGGAAGGAGGGGGGGGGAAAGAAATTTGAGAAGGGGAATAAAAATGATGGATGGATAGGGAAGAAGAAACCCTCCCGATGAAAAGGCGGGGCGAGGGGATAGAGGAAGGAGGGCGCAGACCGCGGACACGCAGCGTAGCACCGACTCACGACGGCGCCGCTGCGGAAACGGCGAGCAGCCCGTGGAAACCGGGAGCTCAGCGACAGAAGGAAGCGACCTGCAGCTGCGTCATCAAGGTGGAAAAAGAAACAACACAGAGAGAGAGAGAGAGGGAGAGAGAGAGAGAGAGAGAGAGAGAGAGAGACAGAGAGAGAGAGAGAGAGAGAGAGAGAGAGAGAGAGAGAGTGAGAGAGAGAGAGAGAGAGAGAGAGAGAGAGACAGAGAGAGAGAGAGAGAGAGAGAGAGAGAGAGAGAGAGAGGGGATGGGGGGAGGCAACGAAACCGTCCGCTTATGCATTTCATATTCAACCTCCCATTCAGAAACGACATGAGTGCAGTTTCCACTGCACCGGGTACGCACAGAAAAACGTGGAGGGTTTATTTATGTATTTATTGTTTTTGATTTTTGCATAATTCAAGCTCTTCATTATTTTTACATATTTAACATAAATAGTGAATTTTACACTTGTAATAGGAAATTTAACTGTAAATATTAGATAAAACCTCTTAGAATCTAACTACATTTTTTATTAGAACCGAAGGGGGAGAGAGGTACACACTGCTACTTAACATCATCCATCCCATATAGCAGCCACGTTTTGCCTTAAAAATCAATCGAGCTGCAATTTTCGGCCTAAAACAATCCACATACAATGTGGAAAAGATGACCTATTAGGTAATAACATGCCTAAATGTAAAGCTTTAAAGTTAGAGGAACCGGCGCTTTGAAGTTCATGTTGCTGTGCTCTCACGCCCTCTAGTGTTTGCGACAACGCAGTATTTGCTTTCCCCAAATTTTGTTTATTAAATATTTTTTAAACCAGATAAATAACCTTTGTGATTAAGTCCTTTTCACATGGTTAACCTGTGAAATAGCTGGTAAGATAAACAGACAACAATCACAAAATAAATATTAGACATATTTATGACAATAAAGTGCACTAGATATTATTACAGTAATGAGTTAAGATTTTAAAAGCGGTAACGATTTAAGGTTTTAAACACAAGCACTGTGAAAAGTATTTCTTCTATTGGGATCTTAAAATGTAATTTTTGTTAGCCACTGTGGGTCATAAAGCATAAATTAATTAAACATATATTTTCACAAAATTATTTGATATGAATTATCATCATGCACTTGTTTAATTGCCTCCATAATACATTTTTATATTTCTGAGTAAAAGTCAAAACCATTTAGCAAACACTGACCTACACTGAACAATAGAAAGAAGTAGGTAAATAATTGATCACTCATCTTCCAAATGTGAAACAACACATACATTCTTAGGAATATCTTCAATAAATTATTAAAATGGGACAAGACACCAATGGAATTGAACCTCTGCAACATAACGAAGTCTAATGATTTTACTTCAGAAACTCTGTAACCACTTTGATATCAAATCTCCCCCAAAATAGACCTGCACAAAAATGGAACAACTGGTTTCCTCCTAAAAATTGTATATTATTAGAAGGTTGTTAGGGTCTTTTATGTTTCACACTTGCATGCAATCACAAGCATGCAAAACCTGTGACAGAGTCAGACAAATACAGCACTTCTTTGTCTTCCTTTTTCTCCTTGTTTCATCATAAAGTCAATTTTGGGCCGCAGCTCAACTGTTTGGCATGTTGTGTATGCCTGTTGGGTTTGTTGCTGGGCAACAGGTATTCTGCCTGTGTAAATGCATCCACTTGGATGCCCTTTCCTCACCATTGAGTATTATTTACATCATATTTGTGGACAGTTTTTTCAGCGTTCTTTACCTTTTCATTTTAGAAACTTATAGCATGGGATATCCATTTTTGATTGTGTTGTCTATCATCTATTTATGTTTTAATTGAAAAAAAAATGTCCCCACAATGCTTATTGTTCAAAAACATCTTGATATTCCATGCAATTTGTCAAGTTCAGTCTCAAGAAAATTATTAGTAGATCAAATTACCATAATCTCCCTCACATCCTTTGGCTTCTAACTCTGTTGCCTTTCTGGCAAGCTAACAATTGGACAAAATGCTTCTAAAAGGCGGCACATTAACTTTACTCTCCCGATGTGTCCCAGACTGACTCGGGGTGTGATGTCAGGACATGAAGCCTAGACTTGTAAAGAACTCTATGTCTGGGTTTGTAACATTAACTGCATCGCAGAATGGGTCTAACCTAACATCCAACAATTTGAATATAAGATTTTTCTCACCTTGTGACAAATTGCCATGTGATGTAGATCATTTACTTTGTCGAGAATTGCTGCTGTTATTTTGATGCTGCATCTTTTATTCAGATTCTGGCCATGACATGGATTTTAAAATTAGTACCTGACTGTCATGTGCTGTTAGTTTTCCCTGACTTGTTTCCTGTCTGGATAACTGTTTCCATAGTCGTTTTTTATTAGGGTGCTAATTTAAGAGTGTCTTTTCTGGGATAGAGTTCAGGGTTGTTTGGCTCTGAGTCTGTGGCTGTTAGGCAACCACTGGCTGGCTCACTGTCTGTCCTAGGCTAATGATGTAGTATTCAACTGGAAACCACTTGGATGCCTCTTCATCTCGTATCAGCAGTTTATTCCACATCCAGCCCATATAAGATTTGCACTCATCTCTGTTGGCAAAAGTCCCCACCTCTTAGGTCCTGCTCACTGCAGGATTTGTCACTGTTTACTTCACTTTCTCACCAATATTTGTTGGACTCCAGTTATAATGTTTTAATGGTAGCCAAATTGCCATTTTCTTTCATCCATTTCTGACTGATACCCATTGTGCAGATTGGATCAGAGAAAACTGTAGCTTCTGTTGGCTTTTTACTCTTATCAGTTTCCAACTGATTAAACTGCATCTGTTTCTGAACGCATAATATGCTGAAGATTAAAAAAAAAATACATTGTAATTAATTTTAATTGCTAATAGGGTTGGCCTCTTCATGGAGCATAATAATTAAAAAATCTGCAAGTTTTTCAGCCTCCAGAAGAAATAAGTTGGTAAAGAGACCATTACTACTTCCAGTAATGAGCAGTCAATAACCTAAAACAGATGAATATAGAAAAAAACTATTTGTCCTTATGTTTTACATGTTAATTGAAATAATTTAACTATATATTAAAAAGATGAAGATGTATAGAGTTCTACCCCCCATTTGTACTAGGGGAGATGAATCAGTTTTATTGGTAATCATATAACATTTTATGACTCCATAAAAACACCACTTTCAAACAGGTTCATCTGAGCGTGTTCGGGCTATACCAATAGAACATTAGGGATATATGAAATATTTTCTTCCTCTTGACGTTTAAGACAATAATTAATGTCATTTGACCTATGAGCTTCAAATTTTTGTTTTTTATTTTGTCAGACTTTTAATGAAAATTAAATTTGAGTCACAGCAAAAAATGTTTAATGAAATAATCCTTCATAAAATATGCAAACATACAAATATTATGCAATTTTTCATTATTAATTGGAGTAAAATGAATCAGTCTGGCTTGAAAGAACTAATGTCTGTCATTTCTATGTGTTACTTTTAATGACTAAAATGAGAATTTATGATACAAAATTGAAAGCTCATTTTCTAAAGGTTCATACTTGAAATAAAAAGGAGATATTTAGTGTTTTGATATTAATCAGCAAAGTTTGCATGAAGTTGGTCTTGCAGCTTCTCTCATTGTGACTATTTTAACAGCTCGGTTTTACAGCTCCATTGTTAAAAGCTGGGTGGCCTTTGATGGTAAAGGAAGGGGCTTGGGAAGAACTATCTAGAAATCCAATTTCTTCTCTAAGACACATTAAAGATTTGTGTAATTTTACTGTTTTGAACTAAATGGTTTTTAACAACTAAGTCACTTTGGTTTTACTCTCCATAAATAACGTATTATAGATTTGTGAAGCAAACACAAAGTTCTTTCAAATCTTAGACATTATGGTTACCTTCTCATTAGTTATATTCACAACAGGAAAAGAGACACAAAAAGGCACATACTCAAATTTCTTTAATCAGTGCTATTTTCCATTATCTACTCCTCTGGGGTCTTTTGGGACAGACGCCAAACAGGCTGAGCTCTGAATATGAAATCTAAAAATAGGGCTGCTGCCACCCGCTGGAGCTGACAGGCACGCTGCTTTGTGAAACACAAATATGTGCATGACCACACACAATGACCCCTCTGGCAAATACCTATAAATATAAATGCACACTCATTAGCACAGAGTGTCTTTTTAAAATCCATGAAACCTTATAGGTTTGAAGATTAAACACAGCAGTCGTGTCACTTTATTCTGTTAGTTAAAGCAGAGAGTTTTACAAGTACCTGGTAGTCGGCTCTCAAAAGTTACTGTTACTTACAATACATAAAACCACAAAAATAGTTATGTCAGAAGACTGAGAGCAGGACTTTGAAGCCTCTTAAATCTACTGTGAGATGGGAGCCTGTGTTTAAGGTACTTTCTTTTTTAATAGATGATGTTCTTAATTTACTTATTAAGATCCTTGCACCTGAAAGTGTTGACTACCTGAAGTCCTAATCTGTGCTGCTGACTCATCAGGTGCATTTGGAGGGATTTCCTCCCACTGTTCCTCATTCAGAGAGTCTTGCCAACTTCTGATCACTTCAGTTGGAGAAATGTTCCCTGGTTTCAAAACTTTGGCTGAAGTGGCCCTTGTAGTTCCATTCTATAATGTGTAGAGCAGAGTGGGGATTCAGTTTCCAAATCAGCCATCAAAACACTGAGACATTTGATTACACACAGGCGAGTGCGCAATTCAGGTGCGAAGTTTTAAAGTTAGTGGATGCTGGTTAAATTCAGCTGTGCTCAATTGTCCAGAGATTACGGCAGACTCAGTTTCAACACTGTTTTAAGACCACTATTTTATGTGACTATGTCAGTTCAGTGGGTAGGAAGACCTTAGTAAAGGCAAAGCTTGCAATGCAGTGGGCCAGCTTTTATTGTAAGATGATGTTTTGAAGAATTGAAATGTTGTCTTCATGTCAGTTTTACGCTGCATCAACTTGATTGCAAATTGTGAACACACCCTGAGTCACATAGATGCTTAACTTACATCTACTGTTGCAAAAATTCAACCAATGCATCTGACCACTTACACGTGATGTGTGAGTGGTCTAAGTGCAATGTATGACAAACTGGAAGTGTGGTGTGTGACCTTCCTGGCAATCCTATCAGTCAAACTCTGAGGCTACTTTTATAACCATGGACGAATATACACCTCTGAAACAACAAGAGTTTGCTGTAACTGGATTTAATTTAAGGATATCAGATTAAAGGGGGGTGAACACAAAAGGAGTTAGATTTTATTTTTATTGGCGCACATTGTAGAAACCATGTATCACTTTCTTTCTGTTGTCCACTTCTTTGTGTACAATCAAAATAACATATATTATAGTTTGACATTATAATAAAACAAAATATGGATTTTCCTCAGGCCTATGAATACTTTTATAATATACTTTAAGTATACATTCTGAAACCAGTTAAAGTGTTTATAACTCTTGCTAGAACAAGATGTTATGAATTAATCTGAGCAAATATCTTCACAAATATGATATAATAACACTGAAATATTGAGATCCAATAGCTTTTATGTTACACGTGTTGTTTCATTATCCTTAAAATTATGTTAAACATTCAACCATACACTTTAGGTGAAGTTCTACAGACCATTAAAATAGCATGGAAAATGTTTTATTTGAGAAATACCACTGATCTAATATTTTACTTCATATTTCTACTACGATGGTTGGTTCAGTGAAGACCAGCATTTTTATTTATTTTTCTGAAACACTATTCTATGATTAGATTTAGAATATTTTCCAATAATTTCTTTTTTTTTAAGTCTATGACTTTTACAACTTCTTACTAGTACAATCACTGAATGAATCTGACTCTTAATTGCTCATGCAGTCATGTTTCAGAAGAGACAGCTATGAATGCACAGCTGATCAACTTTACCAGCAGCTGAAACTGGACCTCTGGACAGCTGAATGTAGGGCTGGCAACAGACAAGACAAGGTGGGGGATTGGTATTTGAGATGGGGAGATACTCTGAAGCCATGATTGTTGGCAAAGAGATAAAAATATGTAACTCTACATATATTAAAAGACTGCAATAAACCAGTGTAAAAATAAATTGATGATCGTGATTGTTGAAAATGGCATCCAGAAGCTTGTCTATATTTTGAGTTTATGATCAACAAAAAGGCTTGTTTACTATTTTACTGTGATCTGATACAACTGGCCATTGAAAAAAAAAACTCAGTAAATGTGAAAGTCCAGAATTAATGTTCTCTAAACATCCTGTCTAATATATCAAAGGGTTAGGATTGCTTTGCTTTGAGGGTGGTTGAGTGGTGGGCGTAGGTCGGCAGGGTCTAACCCCTCCTCTATGGATTCCATAGAGGAGGGGTTAGGGGCTAGAGTGGGTGTGGATGGTCTACAAATAGTTGCTCTGAGCGCCTGCCATTTCTTCACCAAGTTTTTCTTCCACTGACCCAGTCGGACTGTTGGGTCTTAACACCTGAAGCAGCTTCTCTGAACCCACAAACCAACCAAGCAGTCAAGCAACCATGAGCAAGTCCTACTCCTCGTCAACCCAGAGTGCCTCCTCCTACCGCCGGACCTTTGGTTCTGGTGTTGGTTCATCACCAATGTCATCCCTCTTCTCCTCCATAGGAGGAGGTCGAGGCTCTTCTTCCAGCCATATGTCTTCCAGAGTGTACGAGGTCAAGAGCAGCGCTGTTCCCTCCTTCTCCAGCTTCAGGGTTTCTTCTGGAGCTGGGGGAGCAGGATTTGGATCCTCAACAGCTGTGCGTACCTACGGAGGCGAGAAACTCGACTTTAACCTTGCAGATGCCATGAACCAAGACTTCCTCAACACAAGGACCAACGAGAAGGCCGAGCTTCAGCACCTCAACGACCGCTTCGCCAGCTACATTGAGAAAGTTCGCTTCCTGGAGCAACAGAATGCTGCCCTGACCGTGGAGATCGAGAAGCTGAGGGTTCGCGAGGGTCCTGGCCGTGTGGCTGAGCTGTACGAGGAGGAAATGAGGGAGCTGAGGAGGCAGATCGAGGCCCTTACCAACCAACGGGCCAGAGTGGAAGTGGAGAGGGACAACCTGGCTGATGATCTGCAGAAGCTAAAGCTGAGGTAGGTTCTGATGGTGTGTCAATATGGAATGAATACATGATGAGTAGGCTCCAGAAAGTTTCGTAAAAGAGGCTAGAGGGTTTGCTAATTAATAACCTGAGGTGGCGCAGAAAAATTAAAAGCCATAACAGAATAAGACAAAATGACAAGCTTTGTATCAATGTGGCAGAAATAGAAATTTGGGTAACTTTAAAACAAAAAGGAAAAAAAAACCATTGATCCTCTGTATGTTCTGTCAAACAATACTAAACAAGCTATGTGGAAAAAAAGGTTTGAAGACAAAAAATAGAGGAGTAGAAATTCCTGGTTAATTTCTCTGTTTTGGAGAAAAGAGAAGCCACAGGTAAACCACAAAGAATTTCAAAGTAGGTCTTCTTGTGTGAAAGCTACTGTTTTCAAGCTTCCTATAATTGTGCAAATGTATTCCAAAGTGACATCACTGAGGAAAATAGAGATGGAGACCGATTTACAGACTCATAGGAATTAACCTTAGACAGATAAAGTTTCAGCCAGACGTAGAACATTCAGATGGGTAGAGAGGTGGATGGATGGAAAAAAAATCTATTATTTTCCAAAACTAAAAAGGAAATATCATTCTAAATTTCTCTTCAAGAGTCCCTTGTAAACTTTGTTTGTCAGCCTATATTCGTCTGCTTATAGCTTTTAGGTCAGTTTGTGTTTCTGGGATAACTCCATAATGACACTGGATGCATCATCGCTCACATTAAAGTGTGCAATAAAAATCCACCCCGACACGCACAGCATGCAGTCATCTTCCAATTCTTACACACACACACACACACACACACACACACACACACACACACACACACACACACACACACACACACACACACACACGCGCGCACACACACAGTCTACGGCACGTACACAGTCTCCTGCTCTTCACATTCTGTTTATCAGCCCTCGTTGAGCAGCTGCCCGAAGCTGTGAGTAAGTCCAGCAGAAGCGCTTGCTTCACCCACTGAGATCAAAATACACACCCTAACCTCCTGCTTGCTCACAGCTACAGCACGTGAAAATAACAAGCAGGTATTAATATTTTCATGTCATCCTCCAGAGATCAGTCATTACACGTTCCAGATGCCTGTAATTATGCATAGATAAAAAAAAAGACCTTTTTAAAAATGTTTGGTGAAATGCTAAATGTGGAAAGAGCAGGAGTGGTTCTTGCTATCACCCCACGGCTGCTGACAGTGGGGGGAGCAGCTGCATTAAAGCTTTAGGACTAAAAGAGCAGCAGGTGAAGAGGTGTGTGGATACAAGCAGAGTTTAAATAGAATACAGTTTGCGTCTCCGGTTTTAATTTTAAGTACAAATGCAGCAGCACCAAATAGAAATGAAAGGCAAGAAGAATTTGTCCTTTATCTTTCCTCTGTTATTGTTTTTTTACCCCCTGTGGGGTAATTCTTCCACCTTTTAGACTGCAAGAAGAAATCCACCAGAAGGAGGAAGCTGAGAACAACCTGTCTGCCTTCAGAGCCGTATGTCTTATTTATTTATTTAGTTTAACTTTTCAGATAAAACTCTGTCTCCGCCTCATCTTTTTTGTAGATTCTTAGTCATTTGCCTTTGCCTGAATACATCCTCTTGCTGTGTGCTTGTTTGCAGGATGTTGATAGTGCTACTCTGGCCAGGCTGGACCTGGAGCGGCGCATCGAGAGCCTGCAAGAAGAGATTGCCTTCCTCAAGAAAATCCATGAAGAGGTTTGAAACTCTTCTAAATGTTTAATGTACATAGGCATTGTTTTGACTCTATGATGGTTTATAGAGTCTCTCGCCCACTGATGTTAAATCACATGCACTAATACATGTATGTGCGTATGCACATATTTTGGCAATAGCCAAAAAAACACGTTTGCACATTGGCTTGCCAAGATCAAAGGACTGGATGAGCCACAAGCTCAGCTCAGTTTCAATGCACAGCTGAGGATCCATCTTGTCATTTTGTCTTTTTTGTCTCAACTTTGACCTCCCAGAAATGCTGAAGTGCTGACTGGTTCAAAGGAGGATGTCAGCTGTTGCGGAAATAGCTGAAGTGTGTGTGCTTGTATTCGTGGCAACAAATGGATAGCTATTTTAAACTATTTGATTAAACCAAACGACAGCTGAACGCAACTTAAGCTTGTAAAATTATATATTTTTACCGAGAATAAAGGAATTGCATTTGTTGGTACTAGAATTTACGCTTTTAGTACTTTCTCCCGGTGCACATAAAAGGAAGGATTTATTAGTATCTAGATATTTTATTTCTAATGTCTGTTCAGACAGGAAGTGCATTATTACACTTACAAATTTAAGAAAGTGCAATTACACTACATTGTTACACTGAACTTGTAATTTTTTATACAACTGTTTCTGAGGCTTTTAATTCTTTAAGGAGGTAGAAATATTTGTAAAATGATTACAGTTAAAAATGTAAATTGTTTATTGGATTCTTTTAACAAAACAATTTTAAAACAATTTGTTTTCTTTCTAATTGGTTTTTGTGGTTATAACCAATCAGATAGTTTTTTTTTCATTTTGCTCCTTGTAGAAACATTTTATGATTTTTTTTTATGATTACACAGAAATGAAGACAGTAGTGAAAGTGTGTTTATCAGTTGAACTTTTATCATATGGGTTATTGTGTCTCTGCCTTTCTACCATGTGCTTGGTGGTATACAGCCTTTGCCCTTTTAGATGGGAAAATAAAAATAGATGACTATAATCTCCTAATGTATCAAATAAGATGCAGAGCTAGAGAAAAATCTAGATGTGTACTTTAAAAATATAGATCATTCTTACTATTATTTATTTTTTATATTTATAAGGCTTTGATGGGTTAAGCTGCAGTCTGTTTCTCTCTTAAACGCCCATAAATCTCTTTCTTTTTGTTACATCATTTTAGTAGGTAAGTTTGTTTTTGCTCAAAATTAATCTCTTCTTTCCATGAATGCCTTGCAGGAGATCCGAGAGCTGCAGAGCCAGATGCAGGACACTCAGGTCCAGATCCAGATGGACATGTCCAAGCCCGATCTGACCGCTGCTCTCAGGGACATCCGCATGCAGTATGAAGCCATCGCTGCAAAGAACATTGCAGAGGCTGAAGACTGGTACAAGTCCAAGGTAGAGTAGAAGCCCTTCAGGAGTAAAGTTTATTTCCTTCTGTTGCTAAAATCCTTAAACACTCACCTGGTGTCTCCTTAAGGTGTCAGATCTGAACCAAGCTGTGAACAAGAACAACGACGCTCTGCGCCAGGCCAAACAGGAGACCATGGAGTACAGGCACCAGATCCAGTCCTACACCTGTGAAATCGACTCTCTCAAAGGCACTGTCAGTATTTATTTAACTCACTGTATTTCTGTTATTTTTAAACTAGGCAGCTTGAATTTTTTTATTCTGCTGTCAGTCCAGTTTAAACCTGACTTCACCTCCTTGCTATCCTTTCAGAATGAGTCTCTGCTGCGCCAGATGAGAGAAATGGAGGACAGGATGGGCCAGGAAGCCTCTGGCTACCAGGATACCATCGCACGGCTCCAGGAAGACATTGCCAAGATGAAGGTAATAACCTTCAGCATTTCACATGAGGCATGCATTGTGACAGCAGATAATAAAAGCAACAGCTGTAAGATACAAGAAGTGGGATTTTAGAAATACACAACCCATCTTTACCGGTTAATTTCAGTATTTCTAGTTACAGTGTGATTTTTGTTGACAGTGAAACTTAAATTTTTGGAGTCAATAAGGCTTTTAATTACATTTTTTTAATGTTTTGACCTAAAGGATGATATGGCTCGCCACCTGAGGGAGTACCAGGACCTCCTCAATGTGAAAATGGCTCTTGATATTGAAATTGCCACCTATCGCAAGCTGCTGGAGGGAGAAGAGAGCAGGTCGGTCAGCTATACACGCCATTTAGAAGGATGATAACAAGCTCAAATGACCTAATTTTACTATTATTTTCTCTCTTTCTTTCCATTGCAGGATCACCACCACTATGCCTGTCCAGTCTGCCTATTCTTCCATTGGATTCAGAGGTAACGGGAATAGTAACATGTCCTTTTTTCAGCACATAAATACTTGTTAAATCCATTTTGCATTCCAAATGAGTCAATAAGCAGGATGAAAACGTTTAATTATAGCCTGTGACTGAATATGGTAGATGCTATTTTCAGTTTATTATGTATCATGTACCTGAAGTAACACTTTATGACCACTGGGTGGAGACGTTAAACGAGACAAAATACCTCACAGGCCATGATTGTGTAACTCTTTTCCTTTAGTCTTCAAATGTGTTTAATTTTACATGTTAAGGTATTATTGTGAACAAATATTTAAAATAGAAATACAAATAGAAAAACAATAAGCAGCTTCAAAAATTTTTTTTTTCTGATTCTCTCCCTAATGTAAAAAGCTTCCAAGCTTTTTTAATCATTAGTAAACAACACCAGTGCCTTTAAACTGAATTGATTTTATGCTACTGTAAATAAAGTTAATTTCCAAGCTAATTAGGTGAATGTATTCTTACAGAGACCAGTCCTGAATCCCAGCGCGGATCGGAGGTTCACTCCAAGAAAACTGTTCTTATCAAGACTATTGAGACCCGCGATGGAGAGGTTTGAGCTCACAGACATCCACCTGTCGACAACACAAACAAACCAATCACATGCAAACACAAGCTGAATTACTCACATGGGTGAAAATACACACTGTATTCATTGTTTTCAAGGATTTAAAAATGTGGAAATATAACATCTTTACTATTTTTATACTTTGTAGCAAGATTTGAAAGTAATACAAGATGCAATATACCAGAACACCTCAATCTAGGCATCCTAGTGGGAATTATGCCATTTAAAATGTATGAAGTGAGAAAATGGTTCCATTTGTGAGTGGATTTGACAGCTCTGCTTCCACTTCTATGTGTCTAAGGGCGAACCATTGAAAAGGTGATATTTTTAAGGGCTACAACATCAATCACTTTTTGCAAATTCTTACTGAACAAACACAATGGGATGTGCCAGCCCTTAGAAACACATGGTAAAATCTAAAGAACGAAGAGGCAATAGGTGTAAAAAAAGGATTCAGCAGTAATTACCATAACACAATGTTAGAAAAAACTGTAAATTGGCACAGTTATGTGGTAACAGATTATGTTTAATATATGACATTCCTAGATGAAATATTCCATGAGCCAGGGTGCTAGTGCCAAGTGTGTAAGTTTAGTTTCATTGTTCCACCTAAACTTTTAGCAGCTGCTCACTTGCTTCAATAGATTTGCTGTAAGCATGACAGCAACACTGAAACGACGTGGAAAGTCTTTGTTTCTCCTCTGTAAGATGTTGTAGATTGTAGACACTTTTGTTTTTTGAAACTGTGACACTCTGTTCTTCTTTGAACTGTTAGCTTCACTGGCTGGCACAGCACTTCACTTCAACCAATATCTGCACAATTTATATTAATCTACTTAGCGATTTTTCTGCATTAATTACTGTTTTTTTTTTACTTGAATTATCCTTGATAGTAATTGCTTTTATTTCTTCTGTCCCTTAAGGTTGTCAGCGAGTCAACACAACATCAACAGGACATCATGTAAAGAGACAACATAAAATGAAAAATAATAAAACATGAAGAAATATTTCAATTGTTTCCTACCGTTACTACGAGAACAGATAAGCTGAGCCAATGTTTATAGGCAAAATTGATAATGTAAGCTTCAAGCTATGAAGATAATTTCAGTCAATTGTATTCATCATAAAATAGATGCAGGGAGGTTAAGTTTCCTTTAGCCTGGTTTTGAATGAATAGCATTCCAGGATTTTAAACTTTTTTCTTAGCATTACTTTATATTTCGGAAAAGCATTCGACTTTGCTGTTTCTCATCTCTGCATTTCCACTTTTAACAAGCTGTTATGGTTCAGCATAATAAGGGAGGTTTCTGAGCTTCAAGACGGATCAGTGAACCCGAAACACTGTGGTCAAACACTATACTGAAAGGAGATATTTTCACTGTGCATATTCCAATTATTTGTTTTAGCATAAGTATGAACATAGGATCGGTTAGGGGCAATTGTTGTTGCAGATTTAATGAATGTGTTTGTCGGATTTAAAGAGGGAACTCAGTCATGTTTAAAGGTCGAGCTTAGTAGCATGTGTTTAGTACTTGTGAATGAGAAGGTAAAAATGGTTTGATGTTTCACTCCAAATAAACCTCAGAGGAGATGTCCATAACTGTGTGGTTTTAAATTGTTCTAATTTTAAAACCTGATAACAAAAAATGTTGGTTTTGGTCCTTTTTTTTTCTCTTTTTTATTGTCCGAGACGGCATACACACTCTTGCAAAGGCAGCCCCTGAACATTCCCTCAACGGGACAGTGGGATTATCGTGCTGTGGGAATGTTTTTCACCTCAAATAGAAGAAAAAACTAATCAGAGGTGGTGGAAAAGTTGATTTAGTTAAATATGTGAGAACGAAACTACTTAAAGTTGAAAAAACTTGAGACTAGGTTCGGTCGTAAAATAAATAAAATATGTCAAAGTGTGTTGTAGTAATGTGAGATCTGAAAAAAGTTCAGAACGATACCTTTTCAAAGTACCATATCGCTGATAATTAGCATTTCTTAAATAACATGCACATCTTTGTATTGACTCCTTTATGAGCTGTAATTATACAAGCTTTGTCAGTCAAGCGTGGCACTGCTATTTCAACATTTAATTCACTTAATGTGAGTGAGAGAGATTGAAACAATCAGTTCACTAACAGATGTAGGAGTGAGGGAAATGTGAACAATGGCCGGGTAATGAGTCGTCCCTGGTCACCTTTTGTTTCCAGCCGAAAGCAGATTAGAAAGCAGCAAGACTTGCAGTCTGTGTCGTTTGTCTCTGAAACAACTGGAGTGGAAAATGTCAACAGGGATGAAAAAAGGCCACGGCTGTGAGTGTTGAAGACAGAAAAGAAACAGACAATAAATGAGCATTCGATGAAGAACAGGAGCGAGAGACAGAGACAGAGAAAGAGAGAGAAAGGGAGAGAGAGAAAGATGGTGTTGCAGGCTAAAAAGAAGAGAAATGAAAACAACGAACTGAATGAAAAGGTTATCTGGACAGAAAAAGATGTGAGAAGAAATATTAGACAGAGGAAACTGCACAGACTGCTGTAAAGGAGCTAGAAAAGAAAGAATATGATGGCTACTACAGTAATTAGTGTGAGTTGCATTAGTTAGAACATTCGGCAGTCATTTTTTGCAGCTTGTCTAAAAACGCCCCACTTATTATGTAGCAGGTCAACAGCAAAGGGCAACTTATTTCTGTTTCCTGTAAAGTCACCTTACTTTACGATTTCTTCCTACATATTGCTTCCAGTATTCTAATTCCAAAGGACAGCATTGGTTTCTAACCTCTATGCTAATTCATGATTTGCATACTGTGGAAGTCTTGATATTTCTCTTCCGAAAATACCCAGTAGCCAGGAATATGTTTTTTGGAAAGATTCCCAGACACGTCACAGTAATTGCAGATCTGTGCTTTAAACAGGCATGCAGCTGGAATGGGTTTGTGGAAAAGACGATTCAAAGCCAAATTTAAATTTCCAGGTTTAAAATTTGTCGGCTGAATTCCATCATCACAGGCTCAACCAGCAGAATGAGAAACATATTTACATAAGGTCAAAAAAAAAAACTTTCAGCAGGATCATAGCATGACAGGTCGACTCCATTAAAAGTATTCAGATGCAGAAATGAAACACAACATAATGTTAAAAACATTAAAAACGAGTCAAATATTTGCACATTAAGACTATTTACAAGTCAGTATCTACAATCAAAATATTCTCACAATATATAGTACAATATTCACTGTATCTGAATATTGTACTATATGAAAAAACAAGACAAAGCAATATACATAAAAAAATGATTAGCCCACCCCACCAATTACAAGCAAGAAAGGAGCCAGTGATTAGCATTTACATATGATAATATTCACCACCACCACAGTAAAAACACAACCAGGACATAAAAAAGAGGACTGAAAATAAAGTTACACTATTACAGACATTACGGTGAAAGACCATCAGAGTAATTCCATGAAGTAGAACAGGAGGTGGTTTAAATGAAAGAGAAATAGTTCAGAATTGTTGAAAGCAGTTCTTGTTAGGAAGTTGCAGTTGTCTGCTGTGGGTAACAAATGACCCACAGCCATCTTTGCATCGTCGTTTAGTTATAAATGAAAATCAGTTGGTTGATGAGGCTGAAGCTAGAGTGTAATCTGAGGGGAGCCCAGACCAAAGTGGATTCGTACCACATTAAAAACATTCCAGTTTCGAAACCTTCAAAGCGGTTTATGCAAGCAGCTTTTGATCATGTTTTGAACTGTCACTCTGTTTTAGCTGGGCTGTTTGTTTTCGCAGCTTATGGAAATAGGAGGTGTCACAGTGATGTTCCTGTACAAAACATGCACCGTGAACTGCACATATACAGCATCTTGTCAGATTAACCACCTACTAGAAAAGTGAGTCGGTGTAAAAATCAATAAAAACATTTTCTAAACTACCGACAATAGTTTTACCTTTTGACCAGAAATGCTTTACATATTTAACTTCCAGCATGTTTAATGCAGAAACTTTACTGACGCTTCGCCACATCCTTCCTCCTGTTCCGGTGAAAATAACCACCGAAGTCTTTATAAGAAATCACAAAATACAAACCTGATGACAGTTATAGGGTTAGTAAAATAGCACCCACATAAACAAACATGATGGTTCTGAGATTGGAGGTCTTCTTTGGTCATGGCCTCTCTCAGACCTGCCATTAACTTCAGCCTCTGGGACCAACTAATCAGGATTTATGCTACTGGAGGTAAGATGTCAACTGCTTGTAACAGAACCTTACTTTAAATATTCTGAAGCAACCATCTAGTAACAATACATGTCCTTTCAAAGGTTTTTACTTGGACAGCGTAAATATACAGAGATAAAGAGGTGTTTATGCACCCTTGGTCCAAAAAAAGCTGGAAATCTGGGGTTTCTGCATGGCAACAATGACACAACACAATGGATACAGATATTACACACGTTTTGTCATGCAATAATGGAGTATAATGTAATGAATTGTGCCCCTGTTAGAAAGAACTGCAAAATCTGCAACAGTCAAACACTATTCAATCAGTGCATGAATGTTTAACTGTTGCGCCGCTTTGTTCTGTTCACATTTCAAATCATGAAATCCTACATTTTTAGGGATCAAGTTTAATCCATTTCTTATTTTTGCGTTTTATGGCAGTATCGTTTGTCATAGCTCATTGTAATATTTCCTTAAGTAGGAATTGTGCGTGTGTAAAAACATCTCACTTTCTGCAAGGAGGAAATAAAATATTGTCAAACATGACGTCTTTACGTAAAACACCAAAATCCACCTCTCCTCTCTGGACGGTGGCTCAACAGCCTAATGGCAAGAAATATATAAATTAAAAATAGAGTAACATGTAAATTTATGTTGACACAAAAACACACACAGAGAAAGTCTAAAAGACAGGTCCAGCAGTAAACATTAGAGGGTGCCATTTGCAAATGCTTTCATCTTCTTACCTCTTTTCAATGAGCTAATCTTTCTTTAAGGCCTCCTCTTCGTTACATAACATGTCATGAAAAACCTTCAGAAGTTAATCCTTTCAAGCGAAGCAGTATGTGGTAAAACAAGAGGGGGGGAGAGTATTGTACTGCATGCACGTCTGACGTTTAAATGAATCCCCCTTGTGTTTGCTAATAATTGGGCCAGCCCATCAGCTGTAGGGCTCACGTGTCCACTCAAACACAGAAGCAGACCGTTTGGGACCAAACATGGAGGAAGGTCAGTGATGAGATGTGAACACATCTGCCTTGGAGAAATGGCACAATATGCAGAAAGCAATACTGATTTAGAAGAGGAATTTACAAAAAAGGCAAAAAAACAAAAAACCCTCTTTGGTTTGAACCGCTCAGTTCGATTCACACCTACAATTCACCCCCTCTTAAAAAACCCACAGGATTTGCCAAGCCACTTGCTATTTTCTGTGTTAACAAGCTGTGATGAAAAAGCAAAATAACCCCAGTGAAATAAATATCTTACTTTACACAGACACCTCCAAGTGGGGAATAAAAAGAACAGTAAGAGCTTTCAGTTCAGTGTTTGCATTGTACCTTCAGTTTGTTTTAGCATTTAACACAGAGCACTCCTGTCAGAACCCTTGAAGTGAAGTGTGTCATCCTTTAACTGCCTTGAAGGTAGAAATACTGAATACAGATGAAGAAAAAAAAATTCCTCGATACTTTAAAATAAATACACACAATTCCATTTTAGCTGCGACGTTACAAAGTATGACAAATATACCCTCTTCCCTTCCCAGAACAAGTCACATTGAAAAATTACTGAAACGGTTTTTGCTTGATAACATAAAACAGCTCCATTTTCCTTCTGTGCCTCGATGGAAAGCAAAAGCTTCACTGGAAGCTAAATAAAGAATCTGATGGCCATAAATTTGTGCTCCCTCCAAAACCAAAGTTTTTGTTCATCATCATTCTAAAAAAAAACCAAAAAGGTCGGCAAAAAACAACAAACAAGACGGAACCATTTTGGGTTACAAATCATCAGAACACGGTAATCTTCAGTTGGGTAAACTAACAGTTGACTGGGCTGTTTCAAGTCTTGTACTTCTGTTGGTGTCCAAGAGTTTTGAAGGTGGCAGTGACTGTGTGAATGTGTTTAGATCCGAACTGCTGGTCCACTGGGGACTGTGAGAGGCACTTGAGAGCCGCAGTCATAGTCCAGTTGAGCCATCCGAGAGCGACTCATTCGAGTGTGGGAGTAAGCCCGTCTTTCTGTCTGTCTGTCTCTGAAACTCCTGATGTAGCTCTGCGGATGGACAGAAGATTAGAAAAAGTGAACAAACACCCCTTTCCCTTCTTCTCAACTGTATCTGTGATATGTCACAGATAATGTTTGATTAATGGGTCATATTTTATTCATTGGACTGGATATCCGATTTGGAATTATATCAGAGCAAAGGGGTCATAAGACAGACATGTTCCATACTTTGCCGGTTGTATTTGTAAATGTTTAAAACCATGAATCCTCTACGTTACAATTATGTTAGACCTTTATTCTAAACTGTAACATGAAAGCCCCAAAAAATACAGTTAACTGATTTCAACAAGGTAAAAATGTTGAAACTGTATGAATGCTTTTTCAAGACACTGTAAATCTACTTAAGTCAAAGCGCAAGACTGTAATGTAGGATCTCAATAAAATCTCAACTTTTGCTGGATCATTAATTCGAAAGAACAAAAAGACAAATGTCAATAAAACTATTTTTTTTTTCTCTTCCAGTTTAAGAATGAGAATAAGAATATTACCGGAGACAGCACATCTCCATCAAAGCGTC
The DNA here is from genome assembly GCA_903067075.1 of Micropoecilia bifurca. Lineage (NCBI taxonomy): Eukaryota > Metazoa > Chordata > Actinopteri > Cyprinodontiformes > Poeciliidae > Micropoecilia > Micropoecilia bifurca. The sequence goes on along the minus strand of CAEGAF010109486.1, from coordinate 27,852 downwards.
TTTTGGGGTTGGGTTTGCGGTGGTAGCCGGGTTCCGTCTGTGAGGGAGGAGGAGGGACCTTAGGTTGCTGAGAGCTCTGGGTTTGGTGATGAGCGTGGGAGACCACTGGGTGGTGGTACTGCTGGTGATGGTGGCTGTGATGGGTATGAGCCTTCTGCTTGACGGCGGTCTTCTGGTTTTGACGCCTTTTCTTCTTCTTGTTCTCCTTCTCCTTTTTCAGCTTTTCCTCTCTTTGTCGGATTCGCATGAGCTGAACCCGCCGCTGCTGTCGACTCAGTACCACTGGAGGTCAAAAAGAACAGCAGCTTGATTATGTGGGGAGGGAAAGGAGAAAGAGAACAATAGGTAATCAAACGGGAGGGCCCGTGTTGTATTAGGGGAAACCAGTGAGGAACAATGCACTTGATAACAGAGAGCAGATTAAGATATGAGTTTGCTTGTGTCACTTTGCGGTACTATATGTGGGTTGTTTTTATAATCCAGAGCAACTTGAAAAAATGAAAATGCAAGAAAAATTCAGACAACTTTTGCCTTTTTTTGGCATTTCTAATTTGTGAGGTGACTAATTTGCCATGCTGAGTCTACTTGCACCAAGCTGCTCAGTTTCCTGACATATTGTGTGTGGGTGAGTGTGAGCTTGCTATTTTAACGCACTCTTTTAGCAGAGGATGTCCAAAAATCCACGCCATCTTATGGTCCATTATTTAAACTAATGAATATACTTAGCTTTGATTCATTCGTTTTACATCAACATAAATGCTGCTTCTGTTGGAGATATTTGTCCATTTATACTGTGTCTTTTATGAGCGTCCTCACGTTGCACGCAGACAAAGGCGCCGTGTGTTCATGTGTGTGGACATGTTTGTGTGTGGACGTTCTGCGGTCTATTATTGTTCCTTTGTGCGTGTGAACATGAGGCACCATCTGCCAGGGAAACTGAGTAATAATACCCCCTCCTTTTCAATTTCTTAGTTCACTCTATGCCAAGCCTCTTTGCGCAAACGCTTCTGTGTGTCATAGGGCCGGCATACTGGTGTCTCGTAAGGTCCAACGTACGTTTTTTTAAATTGTAACAGACAAATAAAAATGAGATACAAATAACAAATTTGGCCTGATTCACATTCGTTCATGTTGTGTTGCGGTCGCTGCTCTGACAGAAAACATGATTTTCTTCACTGTTTCACTTGTTTGCCCCTGCTTACCCATTGTGCCCTGTTTTGTGCCCTTCCCCCCTCACACCTGCTCCCTCATTACTCTGTCCCTTTTCAGTCATTCCATTTCTCTTTTGCACTATAGATCTTGTCAACATTAAATGGGACTTTTAGCAACCCAATGCATTTTTAAAGCTAATTGTATTTTGGAAAACACAAGCATGGATGCTTTTACTTTGAAGCTGACAGTTGTAAAGTAGTATACATTTTGTTTTTTTTATCACCATTAAGCTATTTTTTTATCTATGATTGATTAGGTTATAATATTTGACTTAAATGGATGCACACCTATTGAATTTAGAGAAATGCTCAAACATGTTGCTCCCTCCTGCTACATGGAGGAGAAATCAAAATATATCAACTGTGATATGAAGAACAATTACTGGAGACTTGCATAAGTCTGGTTAATCATTGGGTACAATTTCCAGTTGCCAGAGGATACCACAGCTATTGTATTTTAGCTTAAGCAGAAGAATAATGTTTAGTCATCATATTAAATTATAACGAGGATGTGATCATTTTATCACAGATGAATGTCTTTTCAGTGCAAAATGTGCACAGGAACTGGTTGAAGCTAGTAGGAATTGTCATTATTCAGAGAGAAATTTGTCATGTACTGAGATGCTTTGGCAGGCTTCTATGAGAGGAGGAAGTTCATCAGATCATCATAAAGTGCCAAATTACATTCTCCAAATGCACACAAGAATAAAGAATCAAATTTCCGGAAACATATTCTCCGCTCTGATGAAACAAAAACTAAAATGTTTGGCCACAACAACTATGATGGCATTTGAAGAAAAAGGAGGGAACTTGCAAGCCTGAGGACCCTATCCCAAGAATTCATCAACAAATTAAGTACTTTTTGAAATATTAAGTAGGCTAAAACAGTAAATGTTTAGTCTGACAGGGAAAGAAAAGAAACCTATGTGTCTTTCTATAGAGTCTATGGAAATAGCAAATAAAACAGCAAATACACAGTGCTACCCTTGTGTTTAAGGCTGTTTTGAATTTAAAAGAAACCATTGGTGTTTTTTTTTCTGGGCTTCTTTCCACTATATAGAATTGGATTTTTTTTTCTTTTTCAAAATAACACTAAGAGCTTCCTCCAACTCTTTGCCCACGTCCTCTGTGTGGTAGCCATGGCAGCCTGCCGTTTAATCCTATTATTTGAGCCAATGTGTAACTTATTCTATGAAACTTTGCAGCTGTGAATGCCAGCAGAGATCAAATGAAGTGTGTGTTTCCATCATAGACATGTGTGAGTGAACAAAATACTTTGCACCAATGCATTCTGTGTGTTCCTCCAGCCCCTGCATTTGATTTTGTACAGGAGTTATAAAGCGTTTGTATGCTGCATCCAGAGATTCGCTTTGCTTGCGATTTGACCATCTGTGTTGTGGTTGCTTTCAGAATAGATTAAGTCTGTTTCTGTCAATAACAGATTCTGGTGAAAACATTGTTGCTGGTATATTCAGACTCTCCATTGCAAGACAACAAACACACACCTACACACACAGAACCCTGTCCGCATGGTGGATCTAATTACTGAAGCGATGAATATACATCTTTAAAGTTACAATTTACCAGAAGTTTGTAGTGACTGTGGCCGGATCAATACTGAAGCGTCTGTCAAATGCGTCCGTTCCCACAACTCACATTAGTACATAAGCTATATCTAACTTTTGGTTTATTTTTTAAGCTAATTCATGTTCATCAGCATATTTATTAGAACATATGACCATTTATGTTACATATCCTAAAAATATTCCCATGGGACAAACATCAAAGATGATGTTTCCTGGGACGGCAAAATTTTGAATTTCCCACATAATGCCCTAAAAATAAGGCTTTACACACACTGGAAAATATTCTACAAATTTCTTACCAATTTCTTGTAGTCATCAAGGTATAATTCTTTATAAGTACAGAGAAAAATGAAAGCAGCAGAAAAAAAAAAAAGCTTCACACTTGACATAAACAATAGTTTGTGTTAGCTAAGGTGCCTGGCAAGAGTTTATGGCGCTTCATTCTCTTTGTATGGTTTCATGTTACTGCCACAAACTACAGTGTGCATTGTGTGCATTATGTTTACATTTTTGTGACATTTGTATGTGTATTTTTTGTGGTTACAACCTTTTGACTTGAGCGTTTCAAATGTGTGTCTTTTACTGTTTTCCTGTTAATTATTTTTATTCTCCAACCACTGTGGGAACTATTTTTTTAGATTTCAGTTTTCATTTTCATGTGTGAAATGTTATAAAAAGAAATTAAATTACTTTCAAATCCCTGCTGAGCTTAAATAACCTGTCTCCTGTCAATGCTTTGAAGTCAATTCTGCATATAACCGGATGAAAAGATGCATTTACATGTGTCTGTCCTCTCTCTGTCCCTGGAACTGTGAATCAGCTTATGATCTGCTGCTACCTGTGGTGAATTGACACTGTTTAAATCACACCCAAGGTTTTTGTTTTCCCTTAAAGAATTTTGCAGTTATAGTTGACTTCAATTAGTTAATCTTCTTTTTTAATTTTAAGAAAACCATTCTGTTTTGTTGTTTGACTTCTTTCGCAGCGTACTATGTAATATCATTGTCCTCCTGCAAGAAGAGCTTCAAAGACTCTATCAGATGAGGAGAAACTGAGAGGCACAAAAGGTTGACTTCTTTAGTTTGAATGTTTTCCTCTGGAGAAGGTTAAACAGTTAGTCTGACAATTTTCATAGGGGCTGAAAGCATTTCTAAAAGTGTGCATGTGAACTTAGATTGATTTAGAAAAAAATATTAAATGAACATATTTTTAAAATCTTTCTTTGTTCTGCTCCCATCTCATAGCGAAATCAAGAATTTCCCTCATCAGATGGAGGAGGATTCAAATCAGAGTATTCTAGTTGGTAATTCAGGATGATATGGTTACGTATTGTAAAACTCTGATTGCTATTTCTCTGTTTCATGGGGATTTGATTAGTGAAGCATGATTTGATTTTGTGCAACACGGTGATTGGCATGTTAATACTTAAATAATTTAGTCTATCTTTGAGTGCATTAATTATTGTAGGTTACAAAAGAAACAATAATTAAATAAAAATTGGGAAATAATTGCTTTTTATTTTTCATTTATTTATTTTTTTGAAGAGATCAAAAGCTTTCCAAGTTGGGTCAACAGAATTGTTCTCTGAACCAAAACTCTTGTGGTTTACGATGGGAAATTTCTTCTAAAACAATATTGGTGTGCATTCCTATTTAAGGCAGTGTCAAATGAATTCTTAGCTCATTCGGGTTTAGATGCTTACCCTCTGTGTGAGAAAATCCCTCTGCAGTAACTTTCCATTGGATCAGAACTCCAAGGAGGGTCAGGACAGGCCACACCCCTAAGATGACCCAGGTGAACCAGCAGACAGGTTTCTTTGGTGCCACCTGTAATTAACATCAGTACAGCTTTTTTTTAAACATTTACTATATTAGATGTAGTACATTTCCAAAGCTTAACTTTCTTTTGATATAGCAGCTTTCTGTTGGGAAACGCTATTTTATTTCTAAGCATGTAATAACTAAACGTTGTATTTCAGCTGTTTGTCATCATATCACTGTAGTAAAGCATAAGTTGTTGGCCCACTGCTGTCGACACCTTCATTTCAGTGCATTCATAACTGCTTGAACTCAGTTTATTTATATAGTGCCTTTTCATAATTAAGGTAATATCAAGGCACTTAACAAAACTACTTTGGCAGAGTGAGAGGTCTATAAATCCAGATCTCTATTTTGAATTAGATAGAAACAAATCTCTGATCTAGCTTGACACTTTTAACTGCTATATATTGAAGATCATAGAAGATCACATTGATCAAAAGTTTGTTTTTGAGCGAAAAATAACTTTTGATTAATTCACAAAAGTTTGACTTAGAAATCAAATGGTATTGATGTAAATATGGCAGATTTCATCTGTAAATTTGCAAACCTGTCAATCTGACTTTCACTCAAACATTAACATGTCATGAATTTTCATCAGAAACGCTGCCTCAAGGTGAATTCGACTCTCACACTCACAAACACAGGCTTGCATGCAGCTGTCCTAACCTTGAGTCTCTCATAGATGTAGTGCACCAAGGCAAACAGCTCTATAAAATAATCCACTGTGACAGTGATGATGGCAGAGCCAAATGTTGCCGTGGAGAAGGTGACGAAGCACCGTTGCCACTGAAGAGTGAGGACAGCAAACAACGTCCCAGAGCCCAGAAGGATTCCCAGAGGAACCCACACTGTTTTGGGGTGATAGAATTCCTCCATAACCTGGAAAAGGGAAGAAGTTTAGCAGTTGCTCTTTTCTACGTCAGCTTGTAAAAGCGTGTTACAAAAGAAAATCACCACTGATAAAACATCTGAAGTTTTTCTTTGTCTAAGATTGAAACAAGAACCTAAAGGCAGCTTTGAGCAAGTGGGAGTGTTGCTAATATAAACAGTTAACATGAAGGATAAAGAAATATAGAGAAACATTTTCAGATCTGTTCACTATAGTTTTTTTTCTCTGAATGGTTAAAGTTGATACTCCCTGGAAGCTTTACAGATTCTACTTGGGATTATAAATTTGGTTGTAGATATCTGACTGGTGCATCTCTAATAATAACTATACAATCTTACAATATACAAAAATACAATTTCCATTGTATTTTATATATCCACAAATAAAACAAAAAAAAAAAAACAATGGACAAAAGGAGGGGATTTACCACAAGTGATGCAACTCCAACCAGCAGGCCCAGCAGCAGGCCTACCATAAAAAGGCCCACGCTGCGGACCAACATGGTCACCAGGCCACACAATGTCCCGATGCCCAGGCCAATACCGACAGACGCCTCTACGCTCAGCTGAGTGTCCATCACCCTCTCCTTGTAGCACAGCATGAAGATGACCACAGAGCCAAACATCAGGCCTGTTAGAAACAACACTGCCTTGAAGCATCGATAGCCTGAAGGGGGAAAACAGAGAACTGTGAGGTTGTGAGGCAGACACATACATTAGACATTTGGCAGCTGGATGGGAGCAAACACTAATTAATAATGTATAATAGTGGTGAGTGATTTATTGTTTAAAAGAAGCAATGCTTAATTCATCAAAACCATTATGTGTGACCATACTCACACAGCGTTAAGACTAATACACAATAAGAAAAGTAATGGTCTCATTATTAAAATTGTCAAAGAAAATGGTCAATATTTCAAAAACATGTACGTGAAAAACTGTGTTTTTTGCTTTCTTTTTCCTTGTTTGAGATAGATATTTTTTGAAGGTTGCAGCATTCATCTTTGGAACATCTGGAAAAAAGTATATCTACTCATAAAAAAAAATACTGATGACAATAACAACCATTACGAAGGAAAACAGGACGGAGGATGCATGACTGTATCCACCCAGAAAGACAAGGACTACTTATTTAGAAGAGCTCTTCAGATAAGAACCTCATTAATAAGACACACATGTAGGGTTTCTTTGATTTACCAATGTATTCTCATTATATGACTGCACACTTTCCTCCATTTGTTATGTCGATTCACTGCAGAAAACTGAAGCATTTCTGAAAATAAAAAGTAAGTTATGATATTTTACCAGAAAAGATCAAATATAACGTGGAGGCTGCACAATTAGTAGTAGCAAAAAAAACGATTCAAAAATGTGACTAACTCTTATAAAGGAGGTATAAAATATGCTAATCTTTGCATTTTGAAAGGTCATTTACAATCATCCATCAAGACGTTTGCTGAAAACAACAGCTGCTATCCTCATTTTCTGTTTACCATCATTTGCTCATGCCTTTTCTATCTGTTCTTTTCATGTATTTCATTCAAATGAAAGCTTACGAAATTCTCCAAAGCATTAAAAGCTGAGCTTATCGACCATTCAAATCTCCTTTGCCTTTGCTTTTGTATTTATTAATGTTTGCCTTTGCGTTTTTTCCTGAATTTTTTTCTTTCTCTGACCGGCCTTGGTCTCAAGGGTAGCCAACCTCAGATTATTATCTTTGTTTAATCAGGCATTGCACTGCTGAGCAGCACAATACTCTTTCTCTTATCTAAGCCAATGTCCAAGCTTCTCCCCTGTGACCATAGCTCATTTAATTGACATGCTTCTTATAGCTTTTCGTTTTTTTTCCTTGTATACAGTTCTCTGAGGGATTTTAGATATCTTTTATCTGGGATGTTTGTTGAAGCCACTGTGGCTTTTTGCAGCTGTTTGCGATTGCGCTACATTACGCCCGAAGATATACAAATCATAACTGAAGCATCTACTGCCATTATAAACATTAGTTTGATCGCTGGCTGCTAACTAATTCCCGACATGCCATGATTTCTATTAATCAACAAATGAATTTTAATGTCACTTCCTATTTCCTGCTAATGATTTCAATGACTCATCCTTTCCTCTGCCTGTCTCAGTCGCTCATCCCTCCAACTGTTCCACTGCTCTTCTCCTCTGCTCATCCCTCCCTCTCTATCTTTGTTCCTTGCTTCTTTCCTTTCTCTTCCTCCAGCCATCAGCCAATCCCATCTGTTCATCCCAGCTTAATCAGCTCATGTCCTTCCTCACATTAGCTCCCGTTGGCTTTGCTTTATCAGTCCTATTTCGGCAAAACCACTCCTGATTTATACCACAACTGTGTCCGGGTGAACTAAATGAATGCAAACATTTTTATCTTCCTTCCGGTCTAAGATCAGCACCCACTACTTCAGAGACGCAAGCAATCTGAAATAATCCCTCCTCTGACTGATCACCCTTACTAATGTGCCATTGTTCAATCCTAACTGGGGAACTTCTGAGGCGCAAGCAATTTGCTGTCTTCTAAATCTAAACTGCAACTTATTTTTTTTATATAATATTGTGTTCAGCTAAAGAATAAAGCATGACGAAACATGAAACCAGGTTATTGAAGTTGAATGTGTAAAATATATTTTCATTTTATCCTTCTATTGTTTTTAATACCATACTTTGCCCAGTTAAAGTGCTGATTTTTTTAAATAGACACTCCTTGAGCTAATAGTCACGGTATGTCATGCACCCTCAAGGCTCTGTTCTCATGCTGCTATTCTTGTTACATTTATCTGTATCCCAGTAAATTGAATATGTGCTTCACTGAGGCTTGTCGGTCAGATTAAATGTAACTTTTGAAAATAATAACCTTTAAGCAAGAATTTATCATGCTACTTAAGACCACATTTTTTGTACTAAATGATTTATTTATCTGATTTGATACAATATTGTAAGAAATTAAAAGTCATGTTTTCATTAAAATTAATAGACAAAGAGGTGTGGAAACATGAGTGTAACAAATCTATCGTCTAAAATGTATTTCACTTAAGGGAATAAGTTACTGAAATAAACAGACTTTTAAATAATATTCTATTTCATTCAGATGTAACTGTATGCTCCGTGTCAGACTGTGAAGTACTTCAACATCTCTTATTTTATGCCGATGAATTTTTTAAATTTAATATTTCTGACCCATCATTTGATCAAATTCAACCGCTGTCACTGAGTCAGTCTCTTTTCAATCAATGTGTAGACTGGTTATAATTTTCTCCAACTTAATCATAAAAAAACATGTTTTTGGTCTTGGTCCCAAAAACTAAAGACAGAGCAGCACTCATCCTACTCCTATCCCTAAAAGAGGCTAAAACCATAGACCGTGGAAAAATCCCAGGTGTTACCACTCAGACAATAACTCTAACATTGAGTTTATCACTGTTTTTGAAATCATTCCCTAGAATAAAGAGTTTCTTGTTGTTGTTCTGTGAGGCACCAAATGGTGTTGGGACCTAATACATTCCAGAGGTGTCTTCTAGTCATCAGAGATGTTTTCTCTGTTGTCCCAGGACCAAAACAAACCAAGGAAGGGTGAAATTAAGTTTATATGATCTTCTGTTCTGGAACCAGCTCATCTTCCGAGTCGTTTCTCTTTACCTTTGCTCCTTTATTTTCCTCTCAAGCACGTTAAATTAACTTGTATAGATTGTGCTAGACGAATACAACTCCCTTGCTTTTTATGATTTACTTGTGGACAGACTTCACATTTTCTTCTCCTCTGGTGTTAAAACTCAATAAAACATTTTCTGTTTCATTGTTTCTAGAAATGTATATCTATGCAGTGCTGCTTACTGTGTTTGCTAAATTTTTGAGCAGCCTACCTATAATGTAGCATCTGACAATAGGTTTCACCTGAGTTTTATTGAATTTTCATGCTGTCTACATGCTTCAGTGCGTCTCTATTTGAATGCAACAACCTGCTGAAAAAGCTCAACACATAAGTATTCATCCAAGGACACCACCGAGTGGTTGTCTTCCAAGAGCCTTGGTTGTGTTTTTATGTGGGGAAATGAAAAATGTAATCAAAAAATAAACAGCAAAAAATATATAATGCTTTGTTGGCCCTATTTTAAACCAAAAGCTGTTATTTGAGATGTTTTATATGTTTATCTATTAACGCCAACTAGATGTATTGCCAACAAATGATCAGGATGATTGTCAGATCAAACCCTTAACTGACCCAGGGGTGGGATAGCAGTGGTTTTTGGTGCATGAACCAAGTTTTTTTCCTGGTGGAAGCACAAATAACTGGTATTTATATAACCACTTAAAAACTGGAACTGATTATTTTGGGCAAGATGCCAAAGGGGATGTTTTCTGACCAGCCTTTAAGGCCTTCAAAAAACAGTTGTATTTAAATTGACAATACATTTCTGGCAGGTTTTCTCTGTTTACATTAGATATAGAAGGGATGCAAACCTTTTCAGATCATTTGTATTAACCCCCCCCCCAAAAAAAAACCCCATAAAGACTGTACACTTTCCCTTCAAATGCACAGTTATTTACTACTTTGAGTTGATTCCTCACATGGGGTCTGAATGCTTCCCACTCTATTTTCTGACCTGTGGTTATTTTGACACCTCTCACAATTTCTAATTTATCAGTTGACCAATCACAGCAGACTCTGTCTCACATGAGTGAAGCTATTTCAAACAAAATATAGGAGCTGATGGATTGGAAGACGGAAAGAAGCAGCGCATCTGCTCTTGTGTTGTAACTGGGAATATTATGGGTTGTTCATGAACTGCTCTTGCTTGACAGTGAAAACTGCTGGGTGGTGGCTCAGGTCAAGCATATCAAATGTGTGGCTGAGATGGCGTGTGGTCACACTTTGCGTCTAACTATAACCACTGATAAAGAAGCATCAATCCCTTGAAAGACAGAAAGCAAAGATGAACAGTGACTTATAAAAGTATTCACACCATTTCAACCTTTACACATTTTGTAAAGTCAGAACCACAAATTTGAAAGCATAAATCATGTTCAAATTTGTTAAACATAACATATATTTTTAAGGGTAGCTGAGTAAATGGGAAAGAGAAAATAAATCAACACCTCACTTGTTAGATTATGATTAATAAAAACCTTTTGGAAACTTTGTCTTTCCCCACCTCTTTAAAATAATGCTGTCTTTCTCCACCACATACATTCACGCTGGTGGGCGTAACATGACAAAAATGGAAAAGTTCAGAGTTATGCAGTGCTTTTGAAAGGCACAGTATGATATTATTGTTCCTTTGGAAATATTTTCTGTAATTGTTTATTCATTACTCCATTGTGTGCCGAAAATTTTCTACTGATGATCTAATAAATTCTATTTTCAGCCTGATCACAAACTAACCCTCAAGAAAACGCTGTGTGTCTTAGTTGATTGAATTAGAACAACCTTCTACGACAAATGTATCTACATTAATAGCATTTTAAAAAAATAAACAAACTAGTTTCAGGTTATTGATATCTATTTAACACACAGTAGTGCTAAATTTCATTTTGAATTATGCTGGCATTCTGTTTTCACTCACCAAAGAAGCAGTAGATGATTCCAAAGAGGCAGCACATGGAGCAGACCACTGACGGCACAATCTCATACCTCCTCTCGATCTCCTGGTCACACTTTAGGCCCATCTCGGCTAAACCCAGAAGCTGGCTGGTGGAAGTCATTGTGGCTCCTCTTGAGAGGGGTTGGGGGGAGGGTGTAAGGGTACCAAGGAAGGCAGGGAGGGGTGAGAGACACAGGGATTCCTGGCTCAGTGGACCTCACCCATGGAGACGTGTTTGCCTACAAACAGGAGGCGTGTAGAAAGGGGTGATGGAGAGGGGGCACTGGAAATGAATGAGGGTATGAAAGAAAGAGAGGAGGAGCATTATTGATTGCTCTTCTAAGTACTCAGCTGTGAGTGCTGACATTGCAGTAATGATGTGCCATAATTTTGAAAAACGAAACATCTGAGTAGAGAAGCCGGCGAAAGTACTACTTAAGATGAAATGCGATGCAGCCACCATTGCTCACCAATATGTACATAAACATGCTGTAACAAATAGTCAGGGAGGGTGATGCAGCACAAATAATAGTTGCTACAGAAAGCTCAACTGAATACATTTGCATAAATTAGCATTTTGTTGGAAATTTGTGGCACAAGTACAAAATACCTCGTGGGTTTTTACATATGTCTTATAAAGCAGCGGTTCTCAAAGACTTAAAAGGCATCATCCACCCTGACAACTCACTTGAAACAACCCAGCAGAAAACAAATATGATGCATTTAAAGGAGTTGATCAGAGCTGCTTTGTTTAAATGTTCAAGGCGCTAAATGTTCAAGAATGGGTGAGGCTTGTTGGCAAATGTATTTCCCTCAATGACAGCAATGCACTTCCATGACAATACACTTCTATAAAACTAATATTAATATAAATACTAATTCTTTAAAAAGTATTTTTAAAATACTTTTAATTCCTAGCTTACTGACAGTAGTTCTGCATGTAATTGCAATTTCATTCAGATCAACAATCTTAGATGGGAATCCCTGTTCTGTCTTGTTTTGTCTTCTAGACACTTAGTTGCTCATTGCTGATTTCCTGAGCTCAAGAAACATGCCTTGTCTTGTTTAATACATTCAGTATCCTTCTTTCTCTTATCTGGGTATCTATAATAAAAAGTCTAATTGGCATATCACTTCTCTGATGGTTATCATTAAAAATACACAAGAGCTAATACACAAGAGCTAATCATCAGCATAAAAAACCCCATAACATAACAGAATAACAGAATAAATGGATTTCAGTCATTGACATACATCACGCACATTGACATACATCAATTTTGACATGCATCATGACAAAATTGTAAAATAAAATGTTTAAAACATTCTTCTTTTGTAATTGTACATTGATGAATGTGTCGGACACCGAATAGACTTTAAAAATATGTTTGCTAAATGTTTTAAAGATTTAGAAATGTCCCACATGCTCAGCAGGAAAATGCTTCAAAAAACATCTTAAAACACATTTTTAATGTAGATGGAGTGCAGTGTGTGATTCATGTACCACAGACTGTTGCTGCCAGCCAAACACCCACACACAGCTCCACATTCATTCATGTACCAAATCCCAATGGTTACATTTCTAGCTGAGACACAAATTAAGATCTTCTTAGTCAATAGGCTCGCTCAGCGGTAGATGCATGTGAACAAAAGCATCAGTGTTTTATTATATGCACCAACTCATTTACCACTCGCCATAATTGACCTGTAGCTTACCTGGTTTAAAGATGTACTTTCATTGACAGAAAGGCTTGTCAGGTTTTATCAGCCCTTTCCTGAGCCATTGTCTGCTTAAGAAAACTGTATATTGAATAACAATAAGCTGAGATATACAATTACATAACAATTAGATCTTGGCAGAGGTTAAGGAAAACACTGGTATTCTGAAGCAGGTTGAATAACAGAGACTTGTGTGTTAAATGTCAAGAGTTGTTTCTCTGTAACCATTACCTTCAAAAGGTTGTCTTATTCAGGTCAGTGAACTCTTCATGTCTGACAACAGAGAACAAGCCAACATTTTTTTATTCTTTCTATTTCACACCTGTCTGGATCATTCAAAAATAGAAATTGCACATGGTGAACACACACTTTGTGCTTTCAAACAGATTTGTACACCTAGGACACTTTCACATATTTGTCGTATCCGAAGGACGTCTTAAAATGTGGTGTGCATGTATATATTTACAAAACCTTAGACACATTTTGCTCCATTTAGAGCAAGTTATTTTGAGGTAAGTCTTTGAAAACTTTTCGCAATGATGAAATTAAATAATTGCCCATCCTTCTACTCAAAACAGTTCAAGCTTATTCAGATTGGATGAAGATCGACTGTGAACCGGAATGTTTAAATTTTGGCAGCAGTTATTATTTGGATTTTGGTCTGGACTCCAACAGGGTCATTTTAACATCTGAATCCTTTGGGAGGAGCTACCATCCTGAAACCTTTGGGTGAGTTCCTCTGCTACCACACCTGGATCCAATGAATGGCTGATTACCAGGCCTCTACAGAGCTGAATGGCTAAGGGAATTTGGCCATTTCATTCAGGTCTATTGGGCCAGGGATTCATCTAAAAGTTGAAGGATAGTAACTCCTGAGGACTGGAGTTGGAGGCACAATCTGCTCATATATAATTCCAGTAACTTTTAGCTGGTGTGTCATTGTGTTTTAAATGTAATCATAAACTTTTGTTTCTGTTGATCAAGCAGGCAACACAATCTAAGATGAAACTGTTTCCAGGATCTCTGGCATTTCTTTTTGCAGAACAGGATTAATTTCATCAACACGGCAGATTAAAGACTCCCTCTTGCAAATTATGACCAAAACAATACATAAAAATTGTTCTGAGATTGTTCTTTTACAAACTAGAAGATGAAAAAGTGTATTTATCTTAAAGTTAGATGCTTGAAGACTGGAGTAAAGCTGCTAAAATAGCAGAACATTTGTAGCATTTTAGGTCAGCTCTTGTATTGACTTCTTAAAGATTGCAGTATTGAAGTAGACTTTACATTATGCCAGACATGCACATTTCTTTCTTTATGTTGTTCCTTCATGTACGTTTGTTGCTTTCAAATTTGGTAGCAGATCTAAAGTTCTTCCCAGCGTGAAGTGATAAATTCTTGGAAAATGTTTACTGTTGCTTGGATACCATGCCGTTGCCAACAAGCTTGCTAACGTTAGAACTGTTCACACTCTCAGTCAAATGTAAAGAGTCATCATCTTATAAACATACTTGCATCTTTAATGACTGGAAGTTAAAATTTAACTAAATCCTCAATTTAAAAATCCAAGACATTGTTTGATGGGGCAGATGAATATTTGTCACTTTGTTTAAACTAATACATTTTGTTCATGTTACTATCCACAAAACCCTTTGTCCATCTGGAAAACTGTCATAAATTCAAGAGTTAACTTCCAGAGTCTACATTTGACCTTTCAAGCTGGATGTTGCGTCACATTTTGCAGTGACCCCAGAAGCGCCTCAAGCTTACAGCCACATAGTTGTGGTACAGTTAGATAAAAGCCAACCAGTCAGGTTAGAAGGACAAGGGATAGCATATTATGCAACAACGTCACGTAGTGACTGTTGCTATAACAACTAGCAGAAAGAGTAAGACCTTGCAAATGGGTCAGAAGACTCGTCTCCATGGGAATGTACAGAGCCAATTCATGATGGCCTCCTTTGAGACTCCTAGCTGTAGATAGGCCTGACCTCTGACCCTATTCAGCTACTGGCTTTTTAGAATTCACTCACATGTTGGGGTGTCTTCACTGAAAGCGCTTGATTTACTACTCTTGAGTAGCCTAAGACTACTCTTTCTTGCTGAAGTGAACCAACCACAAAATATATGTTCAGCTCACATAGATTAAATCAAATACGGTTATTTGTATAATTCACCATTTACAGATTCTAAGCTAAGTTCACTGTCCTCACTAAGTTAAAACTACTGTAATTCCTGCTGAGACAAAGTCTAAATCAAAAATTAACATCATGTGTAAGTTAGCATATCAGCAGCATCATTGCACAGCAATCTGGAATCTGCAGTCTGGTTGTTTTCATCTATTTGCTCTTAATCTCTTTCTTTATTGCAAAGTGTAAATGGCCAAATTAACAATGAGGCTGGTCTAAATTACATAAGCTGATGCTACTGAAAATGATAAGTGGTTTTACACTTGAAATGTGAGAAGTGCGACATGCATTCATTTTAATCACCCACCTAAGATTTAAGTAAATGAAATCCGGTTTAGCTGGTCGCCTTCAGCCGTTATCTAATTAGTAGGAGGAGCTGCAGAGAGCAAGATGAAAGTTATTTTAACTAGTTTATCAAATTCAAGCACACTTGAAAGTCCCCATGACCTTACAAAATAACTTCAACTCAATCAGATTGGATACAAGGGATCTGTGAACATAAATTTCCAAGCCTTGTCACAATTTAATTTGTTACAAGGTTTAAATTAATTTAGTTTAATTTAAGAAAAGACATCACATGATGTATTAAACTTGATTGGTCTTTGGAGTGAAAAGCTATTTATAAAACAATATAAATATTATACTAAGCACTTTGTTCCCACAGAAAATGGGTCACTTTTTTGTTGTGCATCCATAAATTTTGATAGATTATGGCAACTGTAGTTGTATGCGTATACTGATATTATGTGTTGCTAATAAATCTCCCACTTCCTTAACTGATTACGCACAAGTTTAAGTTCTTAATAAATATATGTAACATGAATACATATAAAGGCTAAAAGCAATAGAATATAGCATTTTGGTGCATGACTCAAAACATTGTTTTCAGAAAACAGAAAAAAAACAAATTATGTGTTTCATCTGCTCCCTCATGAGCTGCAGTGTGTGAATGCTGCACTAAAACCAACATCTAAATGATGCCTCCCAGGCTTCTTCTGCCTCCCTCTGACAAACAGCCCTGAATCAGACCTAAGCACCCCTGACACAAATCACAGCACACAGTCCCCACTCCCATCATCTGTAACAACATGGGCAATAATTTAAGGTCACATAACAAAACCACTGGCGATGTAATAACTTTTCTGTGTGTTGATGCGCTTTCTTTTCAGTGTGCTGCTTCTTCATCCACTATTCTAAAAGAAAAAAAAAAAGAAAAACTTGATATTACAAGAGTACAGATCACATACGGACATTGCTGGCACTGCAAAAAGGTTTTTGAGATTTCTTCTGCTATATAGGAGCTTTTACTTCGGGCAGAAATTGCATTTATCATTCACTGTGAAGCATGACTGTGCTTCTGCCATTGTGCTGACCTTCCTAATCTTTAACTGCACACTTGTAGGGGGAAAAATAGGATCACATCATACATGCATCTTGCCACTATTACTGGCAGAGCAACTGTTTGAGTTTGTGTTTTATGACGTTAATAAAACCCCAGAACAAAGTATATGAAATCTTGACAGGATCTTCTAAAAAGAGATCAAATCTTCTCATGAATATGCAGTGTGAAATGAATATGTATTTGAAAAAAAAGTTTTTTTTAATTTTTAGGTTTTTACTCCACAGACCCCCGCTGTGAGATGAATTATATTGTCTAATCTTCTGCTGATACAGAGCAAACTGTCAGGAAGAAAAACATGGAGCGTTTGAAAGTGTCAGGCCAGCGTGAGTTTCTGTGCGTTGTGTATGTGTGTCAAGATGAATATTTCAAAGGCCGCACACTGAGTGGCGGCGACAGAGCATCACCAGAACGGGGACACGCTGCTCTTCCTGCTGGAGGTCGGTGGAGTTGGTCGCAGGAGAGAAGAACAGCAGCCACGATTTTTAGCTGTAGAAAAGTTCAGTCAGAAACGTGAATTGCGAATCTCACCTCATCGTACAGTTTTGCAATAGAAAATAAAACAACCTTTCATCAGTCTTCTTTTTTAAGTTTAAAAAAATGCAACTTACTAGTGCAAAGAAAAACCAAACAAATCAAGACATACTCTGCTATCTAGGAGTGAGGCTGATTCTGAGTACATTTGCAGAAGATTTGAGTTATTTGTCTGTCCGATTACTGCTTCAAAACACATGGCTGTCATTTCTTTGGATGAGAAAGCAGCACATACTGTGAATAGCAATTTCTTGTGTACTGAGCAAAGAGGTTCAAGAAATATTTTGACAGTATATTTTCTGGAGATGGTAACAGTTACCAGACTGTCTTGTTTCTCAGGTTGATTGTATATGCATTAAAGTGGATATAACACGTAAGATCCACTTTTTTACTCCTCAAATACCTATGTTGTGTACTTTGAGTGCAAAACATTTTATTGTATTCTCTCTCAAGGCAGCATGGATATCTTTATATTCATGTTGGGTCATATTTTCAGTCTGTTCGTTTTTCTCTATTTTCTTACGTTTTCTTATCTATTACCTCACTGTATTTTATGTGGAACACCGTGTGCTAAACAAGGTCATGGAGTTTTGGGTAATCAGTTTTGTGAATCAGGCATTGTTTTCCCCCACAGTGATTTTGCAGTTAAAGTTCAGTTATGCCGAACAGCAGGACAATGCAAATAGAGCATAAAACTTGGCAAAGTCCACCATATTGAATATTTTCATCATTTGTGAATATTGGCTATAGCTACCTTTTTACTTTGTACAGATGTGAGAGTAATCATGCCTGACCTGATGGTGAAAATACCTGTTTTTGCGTTGGTGTGTACAGGTTACTAAAAAAGAAAATCAGCACTTGAGTGTTTTTTGTGCTTACTAAGATCTTGTTTGAGGAAGCTAGAAAGGGATTAAATACATTTTCAAAGCATTGTGCAGTAATTTTATCTCAAGCGGAGCCACAGTACAACATATTTCTAGGGCAAAGAAGACCACCACAACTCAAAAATGCCCTGCATACAGAAATATTCTGACGCCACAAGAAATGTAACTAAAAGCTCTTGAGATGCTTCTGTTTACTTTGTACCCTGCCTCACTATGCACACGCTGTCTGTACAGTACAAACTGAGTCACCGTGTCATGCTGAAAGCTTGGATTGATTAGATTTATGAGATGGAAGATTAGCTAGACATTTTTTCCTGTTTTGATGTTTATGAGGCGTACTCATAAACATCATTCCTCATCATTTTATTGCCTGGCGCTTCCAGAAGCACCATGTTTTTTTTTTTTTTCTTGGCGCTCCTGGATTGGTTGCCCTCCCAGAAGCAGAAAAAGAAACAAATAGGCATTAACTTCTGCTATGGTGCTAAGGCGGTTTCCACTGTGGATATTAATGCACATGCATTTAATACTTTATATTTGTGTGAGAACTACTGAAATAGGTAGTTATAACAAAAAGTCTCAAATATTCACAGATTGTAGCCCTTTATGGGTGGCTTTGGTTACTAACCCACTCAAATATTGGAGGTATCAGTGCATTTGGCAAGACAAGAGACAGTGTGGCAGCAGCTTAAGTCCGATCATTCTTAAGTGAAATGTTACTGAGTTAAACCTTGTTAATACCACTGAAGCTAATACCCAAATGTCAAGCTTGTTTGCTTAATGAGGCTAATGAGTATTATAGATATAACAAGGATGAGAAAAGAAAGAAAAAAAATACATGATCAACTCAGCAGTTTGCTTTACTAAATTAATTTGCAGTGTCTGGATAAGCCAAAAATTGCTGCAGTCAAAATGTGATGGGTATTATTTTAATTTACTCCAAGCCTTATAACCTCATCCATCCAACAGTGCAATGTCTGGATGGACAGAACAAACTAAAATAAATGAACTGAAGAGGAGTACCATTAAATATTGTTCATGAATTAGGCAGCAAAAAAGAAAAAAAGTCTACTCCAACGTCAACAATTTGTGTTCAGAATATCTGATGGTCATATTCCTCAGGTTTTAAATATTTGCACAGGTTTGCTTCCTATCCGCACAGCTGCTTACCACGTCTAACTCCTCATCGGCTGGCGTAGTGAAAACAATATATTTAAAAGTGTTGTCATTTATATGCGGCATTGAAGGAGAAGAGAAAGTGAGAGCATGCATGAGCATATGAGTGCTGATCTAATGATTACTAACAGTGTGACTGAGCCTCAATCCAGGCCATCTGCCACAGGGAAGACTACTACTGTGTGCTTGTCTGCATTGGCAGCTGTGGGGGGATGAGCAGGGAAATAGTCTGCTTGGGACTCAATACAAATCACAGATGAAACTGTTATCCCAATCCTGCTCAGTGTTGACTAAGAAATATGTATGTTTATAGGTATTGCATTCACTTACCGAACGATTACACTGTTTCTGGTCAGACATCGCTTTGAAGTTGTTATTTTACTTTAATGATGATGAGAGCAGCTTACTAAAATCTCTACATGTAACTATTGACCTCTAATCCAAAATACCATCCTCTTGAGATGAATTTGACATTGATGTGCTGCTTGCAAATATTTGCTATGGTGACTTACAGCATGTTTACTTACATGGCTACAGTTTTAAAAATCTCTAAAAAATGCCTCACTTAAAAAAATAAAACATGCTATCAGTAGTAGAAGTCCAAGCATTCACTATTTTCATGCAGTATTAAGCATAATTTGCTTCGATATGCATTTTGGATGTATGGATGTTTTGCTTTATGTACAATGAATGGGCTTTAGGGCTTTGTCTGCTATCTAATGTAATTTACAGACAGAATATTCGATTTGTCGACAAATTCACTCCTGATGGAAATGATGCAGGAATGGTAACAAAGTAGATGGTACAGTAATAGTGAACTACACCTCCCATCATCACAGTTGGCATAGTAACCAGAAAGAAGCAGACAGCCTTGCTTCATTGAAAATAACTTCACTGTTGCATCCTTGATTGACTGGCTTGCCAAGATGGAAATTTTACCCTCTGTACAGATTCTGCATATATTGAATATCCAAGTCCTGCAGCTAAGCAATATAACTGAACAGGTTAGATGAATTACACCTTGACACTTCATAGAAAATCTAATATTGCTCATGTAGGATTCTGTAATTTTGTATCTGTTGCTCAGGAAACTGGTTTTGAACAAATGCGAGCTCTGTTTCACATTTACTACAAATTTAAGAACTTCTTCACAAATAAAGGAGCAAACATTCACTACACTCTAACAATATATATATTTTTAAATGGAAAAGAGATGTTACCAAAATAGGTTTTGTGACACATTCAAGATAATCTCCGAAGTGACTTTAGTGACTGTTTTCTTGCTAAACAAAAGGACTGGAATGATAACCTGAGCTTGAAGAGAAAGATCATTTGGTTCATAAGAGACACGCCAATTTGGCAATGCTACTGGGAAAATGAAGAACATAAAATTTCTGATTTAACAAAACAAAGCGAAAGTAAGATTCCACAGATCATTGTGTTTTAAAGAACCAATAGTCAAAGCAAAATGTCCCAGTCAGTGTTTGACCAATTCACATTTTAAGCTTTCGGTATATGAATGCCAAAAAGGTATTGAAACTGTATATATGTCATCCTGAATTTTCATAATGACCCATAAAAAAAAGCTCCCATCTTCTCTTTGCATCTGATCTCCACTATCTACAGAAAGTTTGAAACATAGTTAAGAATAAAAAAAAACATCTTGTAGCTGCAACAGAGTTCCATTAAACTGCTCTGACAGAAATATCAGAGGAACAATAAATGAACAAGATTGAGTCTTGAAGCACCTGTTACTAAAGTCAGACGCTGAAAACAGTAAGAGGTTATAAGGAAAAAGCAGTGGAAGCTCCCAGGGCGAGGGTAAACTGAACAGCAGTCAGAAGACGTTGCAGCCGCTGTCACGCAGCACTGATTTCCCCCCACACTTTCTGACACTGATCGACATTTGTCACCGCTCATTTGCTGTTGGGCGAGAGCTAAATCTGGCAGCTGGTTTTTCTGTCACACCAAACAACTGCACACCATCAAATATAGCTCACTGATGGAAATTTTCTTGAAATTCTTTTCATGATGAAAGACTGAGTAAATGATTCCAGTGTAAATGTGGCTTCAAAGAAGCTCTGTTCAAAGTAAATCATCTGGTTCAAGTTTGTTCAGTTTATGTATCTTGAAATTTGAATTAGATTAATAAAATCCAGTCCAAAGTCACCCAAACATTTCTGAATACCCTTTCTTTAAAACTTTTTCAAATGTACCAAAAAGAACAAACTTTTATGGTGGCTAACTAAGCAAAGGTTCTGTTACAGGAACTTTAATACGAGAAACAATTATGTCCTCTGCAGTAACGTGTATGCAACTGTGTGCGATTTAAAGTTGGTGGCCTCAGCATTGATCCATATGTAAGCCTTGGTCATTGCTCATGGCCTGAAGGAGAGGTGACAGGGGAGTAAAGAGGCTTTCATCAGATTACGGCTCATTCTCCGTCTTTCGCCGTCCCTCTTTTCAGCACTGAGTATCTCTCAGCTGCTTTCAGCCACTTGGCTCCATCCCTCCTCTTTTCACTGCTTTGCTAAAAACTGGACCTGCTTTAAGCGACCGCATTAAATTCGTCTTCAAACCCACAAGGATTCATTGCCTTTTCCTGACCTAGCCTGAAAGTGGCTATTCAAGAGCAGGAATGTGACAATTTGAAGTACGATGCATTTTTAAAAATGTTTTTTTTTTTATTTATCATATTCAGATATTTGAGGTCAGAGCTTTTTGTTTTCGTTGCAAAAACACTTGTGTTTTTACCAGTAATTCCTCCAGCATTGGGGCTGATAAAACAACAAGGATGCAAAAGATCAAGTGATATGCGTATTTGGCCGCTGGCCAATATTGTGTGGCTTCTGGCCTGGGCTAGAGTGGAGTAGAGGGAGATGTTTTAATATGATTAGCTCCGGTGAAGCAAATTGTTTCACATAAGTCTTGTCTAATCTACCACAGCTTTGAGAACACCACACCAGTATTGGCTCACATCCTTTGCCCTGCAGCTGTCTCACAAACTGAATTGTTACCATTTCAAAAGAGTGAGAGTTAAACATCTTGCCGCTGACCGCATCAATGTCATTATCTCAACCCTATAGAGTGGAGATTGCAACAATGGCCTTATTGTTTAAATAGAGACAACTGCTCTAAACCGTGACAAAATGATGATATGATGGTAAAAGCTTTCATTAATAGATTTACTTGTAAAACTTAAGGAATCTTTCCTTTTGAGTATAATCTTCAACTGTAACTAAAGACTCTTCTTTGTAATAGTTACCAGCTAGTTTTTGTTACATGTATATACAAGTATACAAGTTTGAAAATTGTTACTTCAACATTTGCATGCTAATAGAAGGAAATGCAAAGTATTAGTGGAAGAGTTTTAATTTTATTGCGTAAGCTAGAATCTCATAATCTTTTATATACAAAGACCCAACTGTTCAAATGGCGATCGAAATTACAATTAATGGGAAATCTCTGTAATAAAAAAAAGTCTTAAAATATACAATTAACTTCCTACAGCTACCTGTTTGCTTTGCATAGTTCTAGGATTGTTTTATTTGCTTAACTTATTAAGGTCCCAGCAAGAATAAAATCACAGGACAGATAGGTTTCTTTGTGCACATGAAATAAAAGTAGGTTGGAATGAAATTGCATTGTGTGGATATAAAATTGGAATATAAACCGTCAAAGGGGTGAATAAACTATTCTGTTCTATTAATGGCTGCCTCACACAAGCTGAGACCTGGAGTGAATGAATTCAATTTATTTCCGCGAGCAAAACACAAACAGTAGGTTTTGGCCGAGTTGGGGCGAGAAACTAGGAGGAACACACTCACATCACCTGCTGTTTCTATTAACTGTGCCTCTCACATGCCTGTCCCTCTGTAGGCCTGTCCTGAATAACTGAATTTCAATGCAAACTCTGCTTCAACCACTTTAATTTGTTAGTCAGTTTCACTGTGATCACACCACACACACACACACACACACACACACACGCAGACAGACGCACACACACGCAGACAGACGCACAGATCACTCAACAAAAATATCCAGTCACAGATTTAAATTGACAAAGTGAACAAATCTGCTTAGAAAAGCACCAAAAGAGAACCATGCAAAAAGATCAGAACCCTTGGATGTTTCCACATCTTGTAAAGTACATCACCAGCTTTAATGCATTTCTGTTAACTGATTCATTTGTGTTGGTGCCTGATATAATTTTACAGGGACAGTATGGTGTATTTTCCAGCCACATACTGTGATGTCATTTTATAGCACAAGCAAGTAACTATGTTATCATCAGCTGATAAACAATAGTGTATATATCAAATGTTACTTAAAAGAAATGACTTTCTAATTTGACATGAATTTGGACTCTGTCTCTTTAAGAAGCCCCTCGTCTTCCTGACACTCTACCTTCAGCACAACAGTACCTTCCCACTACACCGCTTACGTTCTTTGGAGCTTTGGACTGAGAAGCAGATTCTATGATAAGCACAGCAGGTGCGCACTCCCACCAGATGTGTGCAAATTGCTGCTGCCGCTAGTCTGAAGGAGCCGTGTGGGGAGGAGTGCTATGTGAGGCAGCAGCTCAGCCGGAGACCCCAGCTTCCTGGAGGTGCTTTGTGAATACAGGCAGCTCTTTGCATGAGCAAGCGATTAGATTCCCCCGAATGGTTACCATGGGAGATCCTATGTTTTTTTTTCAAACATGCATGACAGAATCAAGGTATGTTTTTATATTTGTGTTGCCATTATAACATGTTATAAAGTTAAGATAATTGTTGATATTACATAATACTCCTTCTTTAAGAGTATACATTACAGTTTCTGCTTGGTGCATACAAAAAAGAGCTGAAAAAGCCCAACCAGTCTGAATACCTTTTTAAGGCACCATATTTGAGATTACTGGAACCCACTACAGGAGGTGGCAGGAGGTAAGGGCACTAATGTGTCTGTTGTGATGGCATGCAAAGACCCTTCCAGCAACAATATAACAGCCAAACACAAACATGCAACATAGTGCGCTGCATTGCCAGAGGGTTGTTCCACACTGGGATTTCAATGAGCTGTTTGAAACCAGAGGCTCCCAACATGACACTATCTGCATCATGCTGATGGTGCACAGATCGGTGTGGAGAATTTAGCCCGAGGTTCTCTTATATTGTGAAAGGAGCGCACTTGTGAGCTGAAAACTAATACAAAAGCATATCCGGCCACACCTTTCTTCCAGTTTGAATGGCGTTTATAAAATCAGTCCAAGTGTGTGTTAATGACATTAGTATTGACTTTTTTTCCCTTTCTGTGCTATATTCACTCATACTTTAAATCCATTGCTTCCCCATCTTTGAGCTCACATCCTTTCTACAAACACATACTTATGCTTGTGCTCCTAAAACTCCAAATATACACACACAATTCAATGCTCCCCATCCACCTTATTTGACCTCCTCCCTAAAGCAAAATGAAGAAAAATACTAAGGTTGTTTTGTGCACACTAGACACAAGTCTCTGCAGTTTTCCGATCGGTTTTCTTAGCTTGTGTTTGCCACACTAATATAACTCTTTGTCAGAGTGGACAGTATCTCAGTGATGTCCTCCAGATGAATGATAATTCGCCTTGTATCGATTTTCAGATTAGCTTTCGATTCTAACTTTTAATTATTTTGGTGGTGAGATCTGTCCTTTATCATTAAAGTGTTGATGTTAAAAATGTCTTCCTTTTCTTCAGGCGTCAGACTGCTTATTTGGAGAGAATATAATTTAACGCTTTTGATAAAAGAGAGATGCCATAAGGACAAGGAGCTTTTCAGATCTGGCCAGACTCCTCATCAACTGAGCCTGTCGCTTTGGCTAAAGTCCCAAGTCTGAGGACTGGTTGGCTCACAGTAATGGTTACATAAGTGTCAGGGAAGTGCCATATGGGAAACTCACTGGGGATGAATGTGTAGGTTTAAATTTCAATACATGTCACACTTCTCTATAGCTGCTTGGTGCTCCCCAGTATCTCTGTCTTGTTTTTTTTTTTTTTGCTAAACAATGTAGTAATAAAATACAAAAGTCTCTAGGATGCAAATGAGTCATTAGTTAAGCAATATCAATGTCTGTACTATGATATAATAACAAAATACCGCAGAGGATCCTTTTGTGAATCATCATAAATTACACTTAGTGTTAATGAATTTCCTGTCTTTAAATCAATTATTGTAGATCAGAAGCTGAGCTCTGGTGTAACTGCAATGATTCTAGACATGCTGTGCTGAAAAAAAATATGACAGTAAAAAAGAGAGACATAAAGTCAATTGTGTGTTCCAAGAATTGATTCTTTTATCTATTTACTCCCCTCAAGGTTATCTGTTTGAACAGAAATATCAGCTCAGAAAATGAATCACAAACCGAAGGGGAATTTTCTTAAGGGAAAACAACTTAACAACTTTCAAGGCAAGGATGCCTGTAGGCAGACATCAGGACGCTTCCCGAGGCTTCTTCAGACCAAAACAAAAGTATGATGCCGACAGAATGCTATTTAATAAAAACTTAAGTGTCCTTTTTTTCCTTTTCATATTTAGATTTATTGATTACTGTGCTCTATGTTGTTTCTGTATCTCTGTTTAAATCAGTACAAGAACTATCCAACACTTTCACAGTGACATGCAAATATGCCCACACCAATTGAAAATGCTGAGATTTGCCACATCACAATCAAAAGCTTCATCTTTATGTCACAAAGCAATGCACAGCAGTAAAAAAAACATTTTGAAGGTCCTCAAGAGACAAGACAAAATCCATTGTATCTATGGTATGCAAAAGGGACCTAATATGTACATACCACAGTAGTCAACTATAAATGACTGGCCACTTGAGGTTACAAGCGAGGTGTTGAGAGTGTTAAAGTAGCATGATGGGACGTACGGTGTGATCCATGGTAGAGCTGCAGGAGCTGCAGTAAGTCACAGCTCAGGTGGGCGGAATCTGACAACAAGATAACCACGAGGTTTGCTCTGAACTCAATGAATCTGGCATTTGTTGAAGAGTGGTAAAATAAAAGAATCTTTTGAAAGAAAGCCTTATAAAAAATATATATGATAACGTAAGGTTGACATGAACTACATGTTTGGAAGGAAACCAACTCTGCACATCACCATGAACACACCAGTCTCCACTTTGACGATCGCAATGATGTCATCATGCTTTGAGAATGCATTTCTTCAGAAGGAACAGAGAACCTGGTTTGAGTTGACAGGAATATAAATGTTCCTGGAAGGAAATAAGTTAGAGGCTGTTAGACAGAGAGAAGGTCCACTTTCCATCAAGATAACAACCCAAAGCCAGGGCTGCAGTGAAATGGTTCATATCAATGCTTATAATAGGCTGTAAAAGTACACTAAAATCCCTGAAGAGCTTGTACCTCACTTTTAAAGTCACTGTTCCATTTATTTTCCATTTATTTTTAAGAAGCGTCGGTTGAGAGAAACCCTTTTCTTTTCTGTGAGAATATCTTCTGTCAGCAGATGGTCTCCATCCAGCCTGCATGAGTTGAAGTTACTTTGGAAAGAAGAATGGGCAAAAGGCTAAGTCTGAAGCTGCTAGACACATCTCAACTACAGAGAATGTTCAAACCTTTCATGGTCTTTTTCCGATTGTCAACAGTTAACATTACGCTGGTCTATCACAAAAAAATAAAAAGGAAAACACATTTAATTAAGTTTGAAATGGGAGATAATATAATAAGTTTTAGCAACATGAATACTGTATTTTCATTTTAACCACCAACCATAGATAGATAGATAGATAGATAGATAGATAGATAGATAGATAGATAGATAGATAGATAGATAGATAGATGAAGGCAAGAATCAATGTGACTTTCTGTGTTTACCCCATGTCCAACCCCTTTATGCCCAGAGGAGTCAAATTCACCCTTTATTCTCCTCTCCATTCTGTATTCCTCACACACAGAAAGTATCCGTGTGGCTGTCACTGATATGTGACCTGTGAATGGTCTCAGAGCGCCCACGTCTTTCGTTGTGGAGCACCAAATGTTCTCTCAGGCATCCGTGTGAAAACAATAGAGGGAAAAACAATAGCAGCGCCGATGCGCCATGTGTCCACGGTTCAAACTGACAGGCATGTACGGACCACAGAGAGAGAAAAAAACCTGCCTAAGAAGCTGCGCTGTGATAAAGGTGGACTGTTCATTCACTAAGAAAGAAAGAAAAAAAAAGACTAAAAACAAAAGTGTTTTTTTTTTATTTAAGGCTCGGCGACCTATAGTTGAAATGAGTGTAATTTGCGGTGAACAAAGACATTTATCTCACTCACCTCAGAAATGCAACACATTCTCGGTCTCTTCTATTGTCATTTTCGCAGCTCCAAAGCGCAAAAGAAAACAAAAAAAATAGTAATAAATCCCCGTCCCTCGTCGAACTTGGTTAGCTTTTCCAGTCCAACATCACGTCTCCAAAGCAGGCGGGAAACTCCAGAAACCTCACCAAAGCGAGGATGAAACAAAGCTCAACTCCTCTTCTCTTTGCTTCACTCTTGGCTTCAGTTCCTCACTCTCTGACTGCCTTTCTTTCTCTGCACAGACAGACAGACAGACGCACAGCCAGTATAGCTACTACCTCATATATTATTAAACACCTTTAATGGACAACTGCGGCGGGTGGACGGAGAGGAGAGGGGGGGGGAATGGAACGATGCCTTTCGATATTTATTCCGTGTTTACATCATGTACCCAATTATATCCATTCAGAACCATCAGAATGTGCACTTCCTTTGTGCGCTCTCTCTCTCTCTCTCTCTCTCTCTCTCTCTCTCTCTCTCTCTCTCTCTCTCTCTCTCTCTCTCTCTCTCTC
>CAEGAF010109484.1:0-152359 GCA_903067075.1 Micropoecilia bifurca | reverse complement strand
TTTTAAGTCTGTGTCCAACCAGAGCCAGGTATTGTGTAGTTGGTGCTTTTAATCAGTTTTCAGTTAAATTAATTCAATCCAACTATATAACAGTCACAAAATGTCACCAAAATCACTCTGTCCCTCTAAAATCTTTCAGAAAATTGCAAAAGTGTATTGAATTGTATAATTTGCTGAATATCGCAATATATATTGTATCATGGGCAGAATATCGTGTATCGTATTATGAGATTATTGTATCACTACAGCCCTAGTGATCATGCAGCAGTAAAAGTTTTATAAGAAATGATTTGTGGTTGGCTGACGTTCACCTGCTTGAGGCATTACCTTGCCTTTTACGTGTGAATCACAAAAACGAAACAAGGCTTGTATGCAAAATGTGCTTTCCTTTTTTTAGCTGTGAAGAGCACAACCCCTGGCAAAAAGATGATGTGGACAAGTTTGCGTTTTCATCTGAAAGAACAATACAGTATAACTGTGGAGTTGATTTCTGTCCTTTTGGCATTAAAGGTTTTAGAGCTTATGACTCAAATAAAGACAAAAGCTGAGGAAGATTCAGATGTTACAGAGTTTTGATGTCATTTTGCTTGTCTATTCCCCTCTGTAACAAATACAGAGGGGGAAAATGTTTAGTTTTGATGAATTTATTGAATATGAAAAGAATGAGCAGATATCTGCTGTTGGAGCTCACCCAAAAGTCTGTCTGATTCCAGTCAGATGCAGTTTGTGCGTCTCTAATTGCAGGAATCTATGGTCATCTGGTCATCATGCTTTTTTCTTCCATTTTCTCTCATAGGTGTGGTCACTGTCAAAATCTCGCTCCAGAGTGGAAGAAAGCAGCAACAGCCCTCAAGGTAAAAACAGAGTCGTCAAACTTCATTTTTCTTCCTTCTGCATTTATTTTGATCAGACTAGAAAAGTAGAGTTATACTGATATGTGTTGAGGAAAACAAAGGGTGATTATATTTTTATCTGAAGTTTCAAAATTCCCAAACCTGTTTTTTTGCTGCAGCAGAATAACCGATGCACAAAATGTCTAGTTCTAATACCACAACGCTTCTCATGACTGCTCGGCAGCAGAAACCTTCTTCAAAAACAAAAAGTTACAATTAGGTTATTTTGGGGAAAAGTAAAGTTATGCTGCCATGTTAAAAAATGAAATTGTCAGTTTGCAGCACAGATTAACCATTCTCTTTGTTTTTATCTGCTGGATATGGTAATGGTGAGTTGACTAAGCTTCAGATAAGTTTTCTGGTGGTTATATTTTGAGGTAAAACTAGTTAAAAACATCTTCTTTCACTAGAGAGCAAAAACGTCAACGTAAAACTCAACTTACTGCAGTTAAAACAATGTACTTTACTATGGTAATATAACCACAAAATGGATGCTAAAGATGTAGCTAAAATTATGGCTTGCTTCTTTCTTTAACAAAAATCCTCTGTGTAGATTCACATAAAATGTTCACGTCACGTTTGTCCTGCAAACATTGACGCTTTTAATTGTTACATTAAACAGAGCCAATGTGTCCATATCAATCTTTCAGGGTATTGTGAAGGTTGGGGCTGTAGACGCTGACCAGCACAAGTCATTGGGAGGCCAATATGGCGTCAGAGGGTTTCCCAGCATCAAGGTCTTTGGAGCAAATAAAAATAAACCAGAGGAATACCAAGGTGAGCATTAGAAGTCTGTTTTTTTTTTTTTTGCTTGTTTTTTAATGCCATCATAAAATGATTTGTGGCCGACTTAATAACCACATGTTTAAAGATGTATAATGCAATGACTAAATCTTTAATGCCACTAGGGGGACGCAGTAGTCAGGCGATCGTCGATGGAGCAATGAACGCTCTGAGAACGCTGGTCAAAGAGAGGCTGAGCGGAAAGTCTGGTGGCTCCAGCTACAACAAGCAGGTAGGTTGACCACTGGGAACCTGTTGAAGAGTTTGCTCTCTTAATGGAAGCGATGGAAATTGAAGGTTTTTTCCTTTTACCTTCCAGCAGAGCAGCGGTGGCAGCAAGAAGGACGTGGTGGAGCTCACCGACGACAACTTTGACCAGACCGTCCTGAACGGCGACCACGTCTGGCTGGTGGAGTTTTTTGCCCCCTGGTGTGGACACTGCAAGAAGTGAGTAGCTAACGGTGTCGTCTCATCTAACGAGATAAAAACCCTCTTGCCAAGCAACATGCAGACCTTAAATCACTCAAATTTGTTCTGCCACTAGAGTAAAGCACACATTTTTAGTTACATTTTTCAAGAAGTTGTGAAATCTGTCAACTCCACAACTAGAAACCATGAGCCTTGCACAAAAATTTGATTTGAGGTGAATGTTTTATTTGTTTATCTTTTCTAATGGTCACTGTGTCCTCCTCCACAGCCTGGAGCCGGAGTGGGCAGCTGCAGCCACAGCTGTTAAGGAGCAGACCAAGGGCAAGGTTCGCCTGGGGGCTGTGGACGCTACCGTACACCAGGTTGTGTCCAGCCGCTACGGGGTCAGTAAAAACTCAACGCCGCGTCATCATTTCTCCGAATGCAAAACAACCCTGATATCTGTGCAGAACTGGGCTGTGTATTCTCTTCCAGTGCATCTCATTTCCAGTGGTTTTAGCTTTACATACACAGAGCTTTGATCTGCTTGGGAAAACAAAACGTTGGTGTGAGAGAACAGTTTCTTGGTTTGCATCTTTTCTCTAATGTTTGATACTGAGGATAAATATCTTTATAAAGCTGCTTAATGAGGGATTGCTTGAGTTTCACATCTATAAGGAAAAGCAGAGGGGAGACTATGGTGTTCTGCTTTAAATATTTCAGCATCTAAAATCAAACCCTTTAGTGAACTGTTTGGTGATTTAGAGCTGAAAAAATATTTTTTAATACATCATTGGAAACTAGGTGTGTGAAATATGAACGTAATGGAATGCTTTGATATAATATCTGGTGTTAAGCATTCACTGGATGTTTATCTTTAGTGGCTGAAACCTATATAGCAGTTCTTAACCTTTTATAGGTACCAAACCCACCAGTTTCATATGCGCATTCACTGAACCCTTCTGTAGTGATAAATAAAATATGATTTTTGTCCCCCCCAAATTCCATACATAGGGGTGACCCAACTAAACTGTAGTTGGGTCACCTCAAGATCACTAAGTGTTCTTAAACGGTAGAGTTTTGAGATCAGTTCTTCAAAAGATAGTCAGTGTTTTCACCAAAGTTGAGCTGACTGTCCAGGAACGACCCAAAGTATTTAAAATTTGCCACAGTTTCTGCAGGTTGGCCATTGAGAGAAACTGGAACCACTTTAAGGTTTTGTTTAGATAATTTAATTAGCTCTACATTCTTAAGAGAATGAAAATGAATAATAAAGTCTTTGTGGTATTCTGATTTAGTAATAAAATTATATTAGTTGTGTTACCACCCCTACGCCACTAGAGGCAGTAGCAGGCCCGAAAAGATGCGACTAAGGAGCAAATTTAGAAAAACACCGAAAGCTACAGAATTTGGTAAAAACGGTGAGCTTTGCTGAAGTAAATAAAGACACAAGTTCAAATCCATGCTGAGAGTGGAGCTCCTCCAATCAGAGCTCCTCCGCAGCTCTGATTGGCTAAGCAGTGTAACGTGTAACGCAAAGCGGGGCGTCATCACGACTTTACACAAGTGTGTCTTTACCTCCGCGGCAGAAGCTCCGCCGAACCCCTGAGACCGACTCACCGAACCCCTGGGGTTCGATTGAACCCAGGTTAAGAACCACTGCTATATAGAGTAATGCATACTGGAAAGAGAAAACTCAGGAAAATGTCTTCTGTGTTCTCTAAAGGAGATAAATACATTTAGTTGTTTTTTTTTTAAATATATTTTTTCTTTTTTTGTATAAAGGAAAAAACTGCTAAGATATTTAAGCAAATAGTTCATGCATTTTTAAGATTTAGTCTTTTACATTTGGTGGCTTAAACATCTTCCTGAAATCCCCCACTGTGAATGTTATGGTTATATTTTAAGCATAAACAATGCCTTGCCTTTTTGTTTCTATGTTTCCCACATCCGACAGCTGAAACTGGTATTAAAGGAATGTTTTTGGATGTTTTTATTTTTAGATCCGCGGATTTCCCACAATCAAAATTTTCCGTAAAGGGGAGGAGCCTGAGGATTACCAAGGAGGCCGAAACCGTGGGGACATCATCGAGAAGGCCCTGGACCTGTTCTCTGACAACGCTCCTGCTCCTGAGCTGCTGGAGGTCAGTGTGACCATCTGCCACCTACAAATCACTTTAGTTGGTTACTGTGGCAACAAGTATGACTGCTTCAAGTGTTGTACAATTAAAGCTAAAGCTATGACTTTGATCAGTGGCATTCTGTCCTCAGGAATGAAAAAATATTGGTTTGGATTGTTAAAAAAATTAAGATTTTAAGACGTATTAAAAGGATTTACAATTTTTTTTCCCTTTTATGTTTTTTTTTTTTTTAATCAGTTGCTCTATGCATCCAGCAGTCTGTCAATATTTCTGGCCTCATATTTAAAACACTGATTTTAGAGATTGTATGTGTATTTTACAAATGCATAGAAATGTAATAATTTAGCTAATTTTATTTGATATATGTTGATCTGAAAATGTGTAATGTCGCATTTATAAAGAAATAAGATTTATTCGAACCCTGGTTTTTTAACAGAAAATAATGAACTTTCTCTCTCAGATCCTTAATGAAGACGTCTTGAAGAAGACCTGTGATGACAGTCAGCTGTGTATAATTGCTGTCCTTCCACACATTCTGGACACAGGTGCTGAAATGCGTCTTTTTTTTTGTTTCTTCAGCCATGTTAAAACTTTGCTTCCAAATTAAATCAAAAATCTACAACACAGATTTTATACACAAATCCTAACATCATTCTGCTGTTGTTTCCAAACAGGTGCGTCTGGTAGAAATGGTTATCTGGATGTGATGGTAAAGATGGCAGAAAAGTACAAGAAGAAGCTGTGGGGGTGAGGATTAATGCTACGGACTATTGTTTTATGTCAATCAAAAGTTACAGTTTTCTGATCTTTCTTGTTGTTTTTATTTCCAGTTGGCTCTGGGCGGAGGCCGGCACTCAGTTGGAGCTGGAGGCCTCTCTAGGAATCGGCGGATTCGGCTACCCGGCCATGGCCGCCATCAACGCACGCAAGATGAAATTCGCTCTCCTCAAAGGCTCCTTCAGTGACACTGGCATTCACGAGTTCCTCAGGTAGAGGGCGCACTTTTCCTGCTTTCCTGGTTTTCTTTAGCAAAAGGCAGACTAAATGGAGGACCGGGCGTCGCTGATGTTTTCAGGGAGCTTTCCGTGGGCCGAGGCTCTACCGCCACACTGGGAGGGGGAGTCATGCCAAAGATCAACGCTGTAGAAGCTTGGGATGGGAAAGACGGGCAGGTGAGTGTGGCTGCATCAGTTTTCTAATGCGAGGCACTGGTGCTCTGGAAGGATCATTATAAAGATGGGATTTTCTGTTAAGATCTTGGAAAATAAAGCGAGTTTCATTTATTAACATTATTTAGAATAAAACTTAACATTGCGTCTTAAAGGAGCCGTTTGAAATTGGCTTCTAATTGTTTTATCTGCAATTGGTCAACATAATCATTAACCCAAATCTTTCAAGCAAAATTCTGTTTTGTTGCGACTGTAGAGGCTCCATCCTGCCGCTGCAGCGCTCACTACTAAGTACCGTTTGTTTGGAAACTGTAGGTCAGACAAAGCTAAGCAAAGTACCTGCTTTCATGTCCAATGACTTAAATTCAGTTTATTTATATAGCTCCAATTCACAACACATCATCTTGAGGCAATTTGCAAAAATATAGTCAGATTGTTAAGATTTCAAAGGTTGAAAAGGTCTTTAGTTGGTTAGCATAGTGGTATTCGGATACTAAGGGAACCACAACACTACTGCCTGCATAAAAAGCAGCTGTGATGAAATGGGTTCTGATTAAAGATTGCTCTCTTACGTTTCCACACTAATTAGCTCTGAATCACTGTGTAGTAAAGTGCTGACGTTAATATCTAAATAAGCTAGATGGACTCATAATACCTGTATTTGATATGCATATCATTTAGTCTCCAATTTGACTGAACTGAAGCCTACATTTTTTATATATATTTAGCTGCATTAAATATTTATTTAACATGCTTAATGTTGAATTTTAAAGTCTGATGTGTAAAGTTCAAATCATTACACATTTGTTATGTACGTATGAGTGCAAACATTACTGGACGTATAAACTTAATGGCTTTTGTGGAGGAAATAATTTACTAAAAAAAATCTGTTGCTAAATTAGATGTTTTTTTTCTAATGTAGCTCAACAATGATTGAGTGCAGTTATGATTTAGCTCTTGCTGTTCTGAACTTTATATAAAGGAAAACATTTAAACGTCTTGTATTTTTTTTTTTTTTAAGTTTTCAAGAAAATATTATATTCCAATAAAGCCGAATTCAGATTTGGACACAACATTCCCTTTTTTTTTTTTCTCCGTCATGTTCAGCTTCCTGTGGAGGAGGAATACGACCTCAGTGACATCGACCTGGACGAGGACTTTGACAAGGACGAGTTATGAGTCCAAACGTAAGGATCGGACCCAGAGTGATTTGGGTTTGGTCTCGTCTCGTCCCTCACCTCCACCTTCCTGTGGACGAATGGGAGGCTCCGCCAGCCAGTTACTGAAATACTCCAGAAAAGGCGCACGAGTCACCTGCGGTTTTTCACACCATCTTATCTGTCACCCAAGAGGGAGAGGAGTGTGTGTGTTTGTCCTTGAGGTGAACTCATTTTTGCAAACCTGCTGAATGTTAAAGGATGAATATTTATAAAGCTGCAGTCAGCTGAAGACGAGGTTCATTAAAGTTTTTTTTTTTTTTCTAAATGCGACTCCCTGTCCCTTCTTCAGCCGCCTTAAAGTAACTATTTTAAGATGTGAACTTGTGAAAGGTGATGATTAAACCTGACTTGGCATATTTTCTTTTTTTTAAAAAAAAACCAGTGAATGAGACTCGGGTGGGTTTGAGTCATGTCTGTCCAGGACAGGGGAGGGGGGACAATCTGTGGGACGACTTGTGTAGATTTTCTTACACGACTTTATTTCAATTGTGTGAAAAAAAAAAGACATTTGTTACAAAAATAAAAAGGAATAAAAACAACCAGCCCCTGCCTCCTTATTCACATACAGTATGCTCACAATATCCAAAAAATACAAATAACTGAGCCATGCTATATCAAGGCATACAGAGATTCGTAAGCATCTGTTATCTTAAACCACAATAAGCCAAGTCATTTAATTAGTTTTCTTTTGTAACATAACGGAAGCCATAACACTTTAAGCTTTGAATCCAGTCAATACAAACTTGTATGGCACTTAAATTAACCTAAACGGGAAAGAGTTTTAGGAAAAGCACAAAACTAATACTTTCAATTAAAACAGCTCCAGAGAGAAGACACATCAATGTAAACGAGTCTTAGCTGAAAGCAGGAGGTAAGGAACGGTATAAAGCTGGATTCATGCGCTAGGTTTCCTCATGCAGCAGAGTCGGTTTCTCTGTGTCCTCAGAACTGGCGGGAGGTTCCCTGATCCGACTGCAACAGTCTGACGATGGACGGGTCGCTCTTGGCACCTTTAATGAACTCCTCCAACGACAATCTACCTGCAGAGCACAAACCGACACGAAGCGCGATGTGAGTCAGCTAACGACCAAAAAAAAAAAAAAAAAAACATTGATCTTTCGGTGTTGCAGCACAATCACTTCCACCCAAGTTACAGATGCGTGTGAAATCCACAAAATCCTTTCAAAGAGCACATCGTGGCAATTTCTTACATGGCTAATTTCATTCCAATCAATTTTAAAAATAGATTCAACACACTAATTTAATCAACAAACGCCTCATTTAAGCTTTCAAGAATATTACATTGTTTTCCTAAAACATATAAAAAGTAACTTGTCACACTTACATTTACATACATTTTTGTTTTATCCAAGCAAGGCATACAGTTCCATTAAAATTTGAATAGCATTTAGCAAACTGTTTACATTTGTGATGGTAGGTTACAAAAAAGGGGTTTTGTCCTCACCAATCCATTGGTTGCCATGTAGATGGGCACCAAATTGTTGTTATGGAGATTTCAGTGACCCCCCCTGCCTCCCCAAAACTGCTCTCAGCTGAAATGAGCTTTTAAGATTTGTTTTTCAAGCTTCTTTAATATCCTGTTCATTGTTTATGCAGGCAAAATTATTACTTGTCCTGCCTTTTAGCCATCAGCAAAGAGAAACTGGCCTCTGTGTCATGTCCTACTCAAAGGGAACGGAAAGTCACTACTTCCTAATTAGAAGTTTCTAAAAAGGATGTTTTGTAAATTATACATAAAGAAATGCCTCAGTAACATTTATTTTAAAAGAATTATTAGGAATACCAATAAATTCACGACTTTTCCTGGCAGAATTGTTTTAGAATTTGAATTTTCTACATTATACATTTGTAGTTTGTCCCCCACTGGTTTAGCTGCTTATGGAGAGGAAATGACTGAGGACATGACAAACCCAGCCAGGATACAAATACCTCTCTTTCTGATTTTCCAAGCTTTTGTTCCCAGTTTTTTGCATTGTGTGGACTAAACCCCCCTGTTCCATCAGCTTGCTTATGAGCCTGTGTGTAGTAAAAGCTCACCCAACAGAAGAGGAAGTTACTGCCATATATGGATGATGACGCTGCATCCATAATGGAACATTCTTGAGACCTACAGCCCTACATGGCTGGAGGCAGATAATGAACTGTTTTCTTGACTAGGCACATTTTAGTGCAATTAAAATGTGCTGTGAGAACTTTTGCTACAAAGATCATCTATGCAGGAAACGTGGGTGAGCTAAGTTACAGTAAATACCTCCGTGTTGAAAATAGAGCCTGTAAGGGAAGGTGTAAGTTTACAACTTACAAAACGTTAGGTAATGCCATTAAATTAATAACTGCTCTCTGGAAACAATTTTATAGGTGGTGTAGTAACTCTAAGAGGCTTCAGCTTTGGCTCATTTTCTTTATTCGTGTCTGAGCCAAAAGAATGAGAGTCTTAAACTGCACCTGCAGTCAGATTGTGTATTGCAATCTAGACCTCCAATTCATTCACAACAGTATAACAGTGTACATTAATTCTTAATAATAAAGCATAAACTGACTTGATGGGGAAATAGGTATTTACAGAAGCATTTGCAATGTAGTGGAAACTTAAATTTGAGTATGCTATTGAAACTTTTGCAAGAATCAATTTGGGTTTTTCTGTTTTTTTGTTTTTTTTAATTTTGCAGTAAAACAAACAAAATTCAGAGTGGTGATGACTGTGAGAATCAGATTTTGGTTTAATTGGTTTTGAAAGCTGCACTATTTTTGCTAAGCAGTTTGATAACACTAAAGCCCCAAAACTGAAAGTATAACAAATGATATTCAGAAAATCATTTTTTGAAATCATATTTTAAGATTTTAACTCCATGCCAGCCAATTTGCCATGTATTCTGGCCGGTGTGAAAAGAATACGTGTGTCCTTCTTACAAGGCAAACAACTTATTTCCATTAAGGAGAAAATGCTGAGGAAAAATTAGTTATAGCATGGCTATAATAGACAAAACACACACACACACACCAGTCTTACCATCATTGTCAATGTCCATCTGTCTGAAGATCTTATCCGTTCTTTTCTCTGGCGTCGACTCATCCTCTGGCATCTTCATCACTGATGACACCATCTTGTAAATGGCCTGCAGATTAGCATAATTAGGATTGCAGTTATGTATATGAGGACATTTCTAATTATATCTTTGTTGCTGCAGAGTTAAGTGGAGAAAATATCTATTCTTTTGTGAGGTTAACCTTACGCTTGCCGATGCTCAAACCTATTTCTGCTGCTCAGAGAACTAAATCTGCAGAGGATTCTCAGACAGTACAAAAAGCAGCTTCATGTTCCACTTTGGTTTTTCCATGTTCACTTCTATCAGCAAACTAATACTGATATGCCCCTGCATTCTGCTCTGCTCTCCATCCTGGAAGAGTAAATATATCTGCAGCAGTAAGACGGACAGCGAGTAAAACCTGCATGCATAACAAAGAGTAGACGACAGTTCCTCATCAACTCACATCTTAAAATGACAACCAAACCTAAAATGAATCTTAACATGTAGATAAAACAACCAATACAGCTACTGTTGCTACTTGGTTAATATAATTATTCATTAACCATTGCTGATATTTTGGTAAATTATTAGCTTTTTGGGAGATTTCAATCAAGAGAAACTAACAAAAATGTAAGAATACTTTTCCTTTTTATTTAAAAGTGAAAGCATATATTTTTGAAAACAATGTTATTTTAATAATATGTTCCAGAATTTTATAAAAAGTGCATGAGCATAGAACTGACTGGAGATTTGGTTTAATTTAGTCAATTAATAAAAAAATTTAAAAAAGCAGATAGAGCTAATGGATGGATAGATTGACTAAATAAAAATAAAACCAGTTAAAAAGTGTCAGAATATTGTAGGAATTTCTGAATATGATTGTGTGGAAATGTTATTATTCAAAATATTTAAAGTAGTTGGGAGTTCTTTTGATACAGAGAGTCCATTGAATGAGTTATACTTGAAAACACTGTGGAAGGAAAAACCCTTCTGAATCACAAACTCGTCTCCTGAGGCATGTGGGGCTGGATGAACGCCACAGGCAGCTGGATTTATTATTTCCATAAAATGTTTGGTTTAGTTTCCATTCCCTGAAAACCTGTGAAATTTATTAAAATTCAACAATAACAATAAGACTTTCCATTTTTCAAGGTTTGGAACATTCAGCATCGCAGCTGGACAGATTAAATGAAAAATTATTTAGGAAGAAGGCATCAAAACTTTAATAAAGGACTTATGAGTCCCTGAGAACTCATAAGTTCTCAAGGACTTATGAGAATCTTCTCATAAGTCCTTGGTTGTAGTCATCTAACTGTAATCATTATAATTTTACAGTACATCTTCATCAAGGGGATATATCTGCATTTAAAAAATGACCTATACAATGATGCCAGCACATTTCCCTAAAAGAGCACAAGTTGCACTTCAGCGTCATATATGGTAGTGACATACAAGGCTAGTTTTACGAGGTCACTCATTTTCTATCCTGTGAAACTACAAGGCCAAAGAAAAACTGTTTCCCCAGAAAGCTACCCAGTAAACCTGTACTGGGTAGATAGAGGTTTGTAGAGAATGTGAAGGACATTCAGTCTTCCCAATAGAAAGCTAGTGTTTCCTATGAACCCCAATTGTAAGAAATTAAAATGCGCTAGATGTACTGCAAGCCATTACAAAGGGGAGCATACAAGCACCAGATGATCTGTCAGTTGCCTCGTAAACGTGTGATATTTCTCGCTTGCTTGTGCAGCCAGTGCTCTGACCCTTACATGTCTTGTGGCAAACTGCAAGCAAGGCTTCTTAAGGCTTTCCTTCAAAAATAGATTTCTTCTTGCCACTTTAGAATAAAAGTCAAATTTGCGTATTGCACGGTTACTAAATGCAACAGGATCCCGAACTGTTTGTAACCTAATAAAATATGAAACGTTCTAAGAGGTGCACATATGTAAAACGGGACACTAAAATTATAAAGTGAAGAAGCTGTGACAGTTATTGGTTTTAGATTTATTCCAGAACAGGCTTTATTCCCCTTGATCTCCTTCACATTCTTAGAAACCCCTCCTGCAAGCTGCAGGCTGTAATAAAGGAGAAGTAAGCTGTGAGTCTCTCTCAGCATCAGAGGAAATTATTTCATTAAAACACCTTAGATATTAGAAATGCACACAACAAACCACCAAGAAGGGATTAAAAGTTTAAGGTAACTGATACTAAAGAACCAAATGGTTCTGACAGCCTCTATTGTCTTTTCTCATCTGTGGATGTAAAACCTTTCCTGCTTCTTCATGTAATCTGACACGTTTAACACGCGATCAATTATAAAGCGGAACACGTTATCCTCACCTGAACTATCTCTAGCATTTCTGCCCGACTGATGTAACCGTTCCCGTCCAGATCATACATGCTGAAGGCCCAGCGCAGCTTCTGCTCCAGCCCGCCGCGCGACGTCACGCTCAAAGCTATGATGAACTCCCGGAAGTCAATGGTGGCGTCGCCGTTTGTGTCAAACGTGCGGAACACGTGCTCCGCGAACTTCGAGGCGTCGCCGTACGGGAAGAAGTTGGCGTAGATCTTCTTGAACTCCTCCACGGTCAGGTGGCCGGTTGGACAGTCCTTCAGGAAGCCTCGGTACCACTCCTGAAGCTCGTGGTCGGTGAACTCCGTGTTCTCCCTCAGGTCGTTCAGGACCTCGGGTCGCAGTTTACTGTTCTGCTTCCCCATGATGCGGCGCTCCGAGGCGGACGGCCGAGCTGGCGTTTCTACCTCCTCTTCCCGGTGTCTCTTACTCGAGCCGCACTACTGCTCCCCACGTCTAAGGCTGATCCGCTTCCTCTGCTCCTGCAGGGGACCAACAAACCTCATTAACAACCGTGTGTGAATTTCATAAATGATTCATTGGACCAATTATTCTTCTCAGCTTTCAACAGTGTTTCATTCCCAAACATATGCTAGCGATTCTTCTCAATCAAGCAGGAGAAGAAAAGGTGGATTGTTCCAACACCAAAACACCAGAGATTTCAACAGTGTTGTCATTGTTGAAAGTATTCTGCGTATGTTTGGGGGAGAATAAGTTGAATGTGTGTATGTGGTTAGGGTTAATTTGTTAGCCTTGCCCTCCACTGGAAAGGGGACAAGTATCCTGGGGGCGCATTGTAAATCTTAATAAAGCAACTTTGTAAAAGGTCAGGTTGGCACAGACTGCTGTAGCCGAGAGAGAACCAGACGTTCACCTCGATAACAATCACCTCCATCCTGGGAAAATGGGTAATCTAATTTAATTTAAGCAGGTTGAATTTATTTACTGAATAAAAAGCAGACACAAACGATGGCTAAAAAGCATCTGGCCACCTGGGCCTATTCACCTCTGGTCTCTGTGGTTTGTCCGAATTCAGCTCCCATGGTTACGGTATACTCTGCAAAAACAGTTTATTCATGTATGCAGGGGCATACGTGGTTGAGTGACATGATAAGATACCATTAATACCGCGCATCCAGAACAAAATCTAATTTTTGAAAGTGACACCTTGCATGATGATGTAAAGATAAAGGTTTGCTTTGGTAAGCAAACACAAAAACAGTAATCTGGCGAGAGAAATTTGTGAAGGCGGATTTGTTTTTATTCCAAATATAAGGGAATTGATTTTGTTTTATCAAACAAGAAAAAAAGATGACTGCAGCTTTGAATCTGACCTCGAAAGCAACACACCAAAGAATGGTCAGAAAACCTTTTGAATACAGATCATTTTTAGACGTCGTCATCATGTTTTAAGCACAAACTCTAGTGTTCCTGCTCTAACCACCTCTGAGTGTAAGAGCAGGACCAAATTTTAAACGCTTAAAATTTCTGGTTAAGCACAGGTATTTAACCTATTTAAATAAACCAACCCAGCTTTAAACTTCTCTACAATGTTGTCCTGGACCTGTCTTTTTTATTCCTTTGTTTTCTCTTAGTGAATATGCTCTGTAGTTTTTACAAAATTGGATTTCAACCGATATTAAAAATAAACACCTGTGGACTCTTTCCAGATTATTTTTACTAGTTATGTAACGTCTTGTTGCAATGCATTTTTAAGACAATTTCACATTTTTAAAATTCGTATTTTAACAAAAATGATTATTTCCATTCTGCCTTGCAATTATACTATACTATGCAATGGTCCATCATATTTTATAAAATACATTATATTTCTCAGCTTGGTGAGAAATATATATAATTGAAATATATATAATTGGTGGCTGTAACATAGCAAAGGGCTAATAGTATATAAAGGCACTTTTTGATTACTTGTAAAAACAAAAAGCAAATATTTCCAGGATAGATGGAACGGATTAGAACTTCCAAGTAAAATTTAAGCAAATGGCAAAAAAAATTGATAAAACTGAGCTAATTTTTTACTTGTATCTGTTAAGTGCGAGTGGGAAGGATGGAAAACAGGGGTGTGTGGGTGTAGGGAAGAATGGAAAAAGTATGACACATAGAAGAAAAACTATTTCCAGCCGTACAGTATGAGTCGCTCTGCTAATACCAGAGGTTCTATTACATAATAACCTTTCTATATAACACCTCCACTTCTCCATACTCCCTCTAATGATTTTTTTTTCTTTGCTGAAAGATATTAGATCTCTCCGCTCCTCTTTTTGCTGCCAGCAGACTGATTCTTTTTGAAGAACAGATGAAGACGGTGTGAATGTGAATGCACACAGGCGCTGTCATTTCTTTTAATTGTCTCACAAGTTTAATTTCCTGCGCTTCTATGAACCATGGACCCGATGTGACGAGAGAAGCAGATGTGAGAATTTGATCTTAACAATGCAGCAGGGGCTCTTGAAAGAAAAAGGAATAGATAAGCATGGTTGCAAAGTGTAGCAGCTTTGATTTAATGCATATGTTTCAGTTTCTTTTTTGCTAGAATAAAAATTTCCTCATACCCTAGTTTTTTCTTAATTTTTTTAGACTTGGACTGCTATTGTTACCAATGCAAACAAAGGTTTTCCAACCTGAATTCACCAGCCTTGTGGTCAATTCAGTTTAATTAGATGCTAGTAAAAGTGTTGCGGTAACCATAAAGTCTCCTCACAAGACCTTGAGCAGACAGTTACTGTTGATTCAAAAGTTGTCCTGAAATCCTACTGAGCAACAAAGCAAAATTTTGGTTTATGTTTTTTGTTTGATAAATAAACCAAGTTTTAAAACTATGATTAGACATCAATATTTGAATTTTACTTTCTTTTTTTCATATCACTGTATGTTGTCCCTAGTGCTTTATTATAAACCTTCTTCAGTTCACAATGGAAGTTTATGAAAATGTTTATTATTATTATTTTAGTAAGATTATGATTAAGCAAAAATTAAGATGCTTATAAAAATAATCCTCAGTGCTTATTATTTTAACATGTGTCCATTTTTGAATGCTTAGCTTAGCGCTAAGTCGAGAAGAACTAAACTCCGACTCAGTGATTCTGAACTGCGAACATAACGTCATTTCTGTCTGTTTGGTGTCATCTAGACTGCGGCATTAATAACGCACTAGCCTGTGAGCCTGACCGTATGACTTCCTCTCACACATGCAACAGGATGAGGAAGTGGCTTTTCCAAGACAGCTCAGTGTGCAGGCTGAGCAGAAACAGACATAAATATGGGCGTTGATGTTTATCCCCACAAAGCCACATGAAGCCCAGCAGGGTCCAAACTGGAAAACTGAAGTGTTTTACAGATATCAAGCTCGGAAATTAAACATTAACTTCCCAAAGTACATCCTCGTTGAAAGAGGGGTGTACTGTACCAAAAATAATGCTAGGCAAACAACTAAATAGATTATTCTAAGTCCCCGGCTCTTGCTTTTCCTTTTTTAACCTCCTGCAGGGGCGGTTAGTTCCTTCTGCTTATAATTTGACATATGCTCCTCTGTTTTTGCTCTTACAGAGAATGAAACAGAAAAGGCTGATAGAAGCAGACACTGTCCTCAAGACATCCTTTTTGCAGATGAAATCGTAACACTCACTGTCATGGAAAACCGAACATTCAGAGTTTGTGACCGGTCCTTGATACGCAGCAGCCCCTG
This sequence comes from Micropoecilia bifurca, assembly GCA_903067075.1. Taxonomy (NCBI): domain Eukaryota; kingdom Metazoa; phylum Chordata; class Actinopteri; order Cyprinodontiformes; family Poeciliidae; genus Micropoecilia; species Micropoecilia bifurca. The sequence continues at coordinate 136,639 of CAEGAF010109484.1, read as the reverse complement.
GAGATTGCCTTTCTACGCCCTATGTTTGCAATTCTCCTCAATTACACAGCAACAGCCTCCTTCCATGTCCCCACCCCCTCCCCCCTCTGGTCTGCATGGTCCACTATTTCCACTGGTTTGCCTTGCCTAATGAGACTGCTTCACACAAGCCCTGTGTAGGCTTCCTGTAAACCCCTGGCCATTTTTTTACTTCCATTTTTAGGCTCAGCTTGTTTTCTGTTTTAAGCTTTATGCACAAGAATAGAGGGGGAAAAATGACCTAAAAGAGAGATGAGTGATGATTCTAAATATATATATATATAAACTGTGTGATATGATTTACTCTGTGTTTAAATAACACTCTGAGTGTTTTGGAAGTGAGAGGATAAACGGGCTTTTTAATGTTCAAGCAGATCTCTTCTTCACAGCGCTGCACAATGTAACACTTTAATTGTTTTCAGCGGAGATAAAGACTGGGCTGTAAGTAAGCCACTTGGACCATCTTACCACAATGTGCAGAGAGTCATTTGGTGATGTCTTGCGGACATTTAATAAGCCGTGACTTATTACTTTTCAAGAGCAATCTAAAGCACGACTTAATCAGTTAATAAATAGCTTTTTCCCCCATTTCATATTGTTTCTGAATGCTGAGACCACCACGTCCTCTTCTGACTCCTTATCAAAATGTTTGTAACTTTATTAAAGAACAACAGAGGGGGAGGAGGGGAAATCAACAAAACGTGTTGATTTTTCAATAAAATCCAACAATAATAATAATCTCAGAAATTATTGTTTCAACAAGGTGTTGCGCAATTAGATCCCATTACCATAATCGCAGAGCAGGAGTTTAAAATTAACTAATCAACCACACTATCTTTGGGGAGCGCTTATTAATAGTCATATCAATCCTGAAAACCTAATATCGTAATGGACTGAATGGTATGTTGTTAATGTAGTCCCTGCTCGGCTCGTTGCAAAGGTAAAAAAAAGGGGTTGTTTTACCTTTGTTTACCTTTGCTGTGGCAAAGGTAACGATTTCTGAACGACAAACTCGGTCAGACTAATTATCTCGTTCTTTGTGAGTATGTCATTCACAACAAACGTCAAACACGATGAATATGTTTCATTAAGTATTTAACAAACAAATTACCGCGATAATTATGTGAAATTAAATTAATTGTCTAGGTAACCCCAGTCCCTGTGAGATGACACCTCGCTGTTCCTTAGACTCTGCGTTGTGTTTTCTTTAAGAGTTTCAGTCGGAAGAAAACTCGAGGCAGGAATCGGACACACGCGGTTCAGACCGTTTACTCCGACCACAGCGCGGCGGCTTCGCCTTCAGAATTCACAGCAAATACTGCGTTTTGTCAACATAACGCCATTGACGCAGTTATTTTTCTTATTTACAGATACAGCATATATATTTAAAAAGAAGAAACAGACAAAATGATACAAAACTAACTACTTGGACATTAAAAGTAACATTTGGCTACAGGGAGGAGATGGCAGTAAGTATAGCTTACCTTAAGAATTCACCGCAAATACTGACCGTTGTAGCACCAGCGAGAAGCACCTCGCTGCAGCAAACAGAAAGGGGCGGGACGGATCACTGTCAGTCTCATATACCCTTATTTGGAAATGGAACCATTGCACTCCGGAAGTGAAGGGGGGCGCTATTTCCTATATTATCCGCGGTCTCCCGTTTTAATTTTCTTTTGAAATCTCTTATATATCTTCATCTTTAGGAAGGAGTTTCTCTCTCAGCATGAATTTGAACTGCTCTCTTTTATTTACTTCAGCGCAGCTCACAGTTTTTAACAATTTCCGTTGCTTTGTGTGTAATTCTAAATCTGCACATTTTTCGCATCTTTTCGAGCCTGCTACTGCCTCTAGTGGCCTGGGGGTGGTAGCACAACTAATATAAATACATTACTAAGTTAGAATACGAAAGTCTTTATTATTTATTATTAATTCTGGCATAACTGGAACCGCAAAAGATAAAGTCCCTCACAAAACACCATACCTTTTAATTTTCTTAAGGAAGTAGAGCTAATTAAATGACATAAACACTGGAAAGTGGTTCCAGTTTTATTTGTTGGCCAACCTGTTGAAACTATGGCAAATTTTAAATACCTTGGATCATTCCTGGACAGTCAGCTCAAACACTGGCTACAGTTTTAAGAAACGTCACTCTATCTTTTAAGAAGACCCTGTGATCTTGGGGTTACCTAACAAGGGCAACTCGTGCAAAACCTCTAGCTAGTTAGAGGTAACATTATCTAACATTACCTCTAGTTAAGTAATGTTGACATTTGAACAATGCATTAAAATGTTAAAACTTAAAAATGTAACTTAAGTTTTAACTCATCTCAAGTTTTAACTGTTGAGTGCTTTAGCTTTTCATTTCCTCGGCTGGTTTGGTCACATGAGCAGACTAACAATCTTTTAAGAATACTTTGAATGGCAGGAAAATTGGTAGGTAAATAGTGGTGAAACCAAAAACAACTGTCTCAACTGTTTGCTGAAAGAACATGGAAGTCGGCATCAAATATTTAAGCAGAGATCATTCATCCTCTTTTTTCGTAAGTTTGAGCTCATGAAGGCATTACTGTGTTCCTCTGGTAACTATAGAACATCTATTAGAAGTCATTCATTGACAATGAATTAAAAATGAGGATTGTTGCTTGTTTAACAACCTTGGTTATTTGTCTGTGAACCAAATAAATGTGTTCGTTATTGACATTTGCTCAATTAAATTTCTTATGTATACATTGTATATGGTATTTTTATTGTTGTTGATAATGTTGCTTTTCATATCTTATTTCTTTTGTTCCTCCTATAATTGATGGAGATATATAGATATTATTTATAATGTATAAAGGTATTGTTTATGTCACCTTATTAGCTCTACATCTTGAAGAAAAATATGGTATTTTAGAAGACAATTTATCTTTCACGTTGCAAGTAATGGCGAAATTAATAGTAAAGAATAAAGATTTTGTGGTATTCTCGTTTAGTGACATAATTATATTAGTTGTGTTACCACCCCCACGCCACTAGAGGCAGTAGCAGGCCCAAAAAGATGCAACTAAGAAGCAGATTTAGAAGTACGCCGACCGCTACGGAAAATGTTAAAAGCTGTAAGTTGCAATGAAGTAAAAAAAAAAAAATGACAAGTTGAAATAAATGCTGAGAGGGAAAATCCTTCCTACAGATGAAGATGAAGTTTTCAAAAGAAAATTTAAACGGGAGACCGAGGATAATATAGTAAATAGTGGCCCCTTCACTTCCGGAGTCCTTCACTTCCGGAGTGCAATGATCCCATTTCCAAATAAGGTAAGAGACTGACAGTGGTCCGTCCCCGCCCCTTTCTGTTTGCTGCAGCCAGGTGTACTTGCACCCATAGACATCAATACGTATTAATGTCTATGCCATAGACATTAATGTCTATGGTCTATGCTTGCACCAGCGTCCAGTAACAGACACAAAGTACGGCGTTCTTCAAGGGACACACTTTACCAACTTCAATAACCCAAAGAACAAAACTAACATTTTGGTGACATGCGCTGATATATTTAAAGCACTGTCCTAGATATAATTTTTAAAAAATTGTTTGGTGCTCTCTAGCATCTTGCTTTAGCTCAGAGTCTGAGAGCGTTTTTCTCTATCAAACTATTTTTTGCTTCTTATTTAGTAGAAATATTGACTTTCTCCAAATTGACCTTTTTCAGCCTTTGTAGCTCCACCTTTGAAAATGAGGCTCTAACAAATGACATTGAAATAAATTCCAGTCCAACATCTAGTTTGAGGTGATTCCTCTGGAACCTGATAGAGGACAAATATCCCAACTTCAGAAGATGTTCTTTTAACCTAACTGAGCTCTGTGGTTCTTCCTATCAGTATGAGAGGCACCATGTCAGGAAGACGAACTGGAAGCTGCAGGATCTTCAGAACAAACAGATCATGATGCTAGGCTACCGATTATCCCTCTGTCTGGACACAGAATCAATAGAACCAGTTTAAAAGCTAAAATGAACGGTTATATGCCAGACATGGAAAACTGGGATCCACTCCATGCCATCATGTTCAGAATTTAGGTCTCATGGCGTCTCAACGTGTCAACATTGCCAGTCAATAGGCTGAGGGAAATATAGCTCCATTTTGTAGCAATTCAAGAGATACCCAGCTTTTATCGCTTCGCAAAAAATTAAACAGCACAGAAACTCCAAAGACACAAAGAAGCACCCAAGAATTTAAAACTACTTTCACCCCTGGACATAACCCAATACACTTGAAACTGTAAAATGTATTCCTTTCAGATTTGTTATACAAATAAAAACTATGTATTGGAAACTCACAGCTGATATTGTTAACTAATAATAAATCAAACAGTAGTAACAGTTATTACACCCATTATTTCTGTCAATTACCTGACAGAAATAATTCATAAAATCTCTACTTCCATCCATCCATCCATTTTTTTACACCCTTTCTCCTTTAGTGGGGTCTGGAGAGGTGCTGGTGCCTAATAAAATGGCTCTAATGTGTATAGAAAACTTTCGATTTAGGCAAAGCATTTTGACAAATTTTTTTTTAAAGAAGACTAAAACAATGACAGACCATATTGTATTCATGTTTTGTGTGGATGAACAAAAGTTCATCTTGAACTATTTCTGGCTCCTGCAGTCAATTCTGCAGCAGGTGGGTGAGGAGCCAGAACATAAGGAAGAAAATGAGAAAACCGAGCCTCCAGAAAATACTCGCCTCCAGCCCTGCCTCTCTTTTCCCGTGTCAGTGAAAATCGGGCAGCGGATCAGGATGATGTCCCCTGACACACACTGGTAGTCAAGGCAACAGAATAGTAAAACCACATACGGTACATTAGGACCAAAGAAAACAAAGCACGTTTCTGCAAGCGCTTTTAAAATCTTCAACTTTTAAGAGCTGCCAAATTGGAAGAAGACACCTTTTGTTCTGCTTCCATTTGTTTCAGCTTTGTCTCTTTTTCCCGCCCTCTTTATTAAAACTAACATTTTAGGCATTTTTAGGCAAACAGCTACTGTTTAAAATGTCAAAGGAATACATTTTGAATGTATTGATTTCACAAACATCTGAGTGTATGAAACTTCCATTTTTGTTTGTAAATTTCAATATTTCAAGCAAGATTTAACCTGTTCATCAGAAATGTCCATGGGAGTTAACAGGGGAAGCAGCAACCAGGTTGTGCTAATTGAGTGCACCGATTCCTTGGTGTGGATTCAGGTCATCAGGAAGTGTGACCAACTCTATTATGGCAGCTGGAGCATCCAGGTGTTTGTTAATACAATTATAATGTGAAAAGACATCAACAATGACCTTTGAGAAGCATCTAATCTGGAAAGGGCTTCAAGATTATTTCTAAATAATGCCATGCCTATCATTTTAGTTGTCTGGAAGATGAATCCTCTTTAGAAAAAGAGGACAGCACAACTTAGGCTTCCAAAGTTTCATTTGGGGAAGCAATAAGGAATAACAAGACTTCATCATGCCCATAGTGGCAGCGGTGTGTTTTTGCAAAGCCCTCTGCAAAACTGTGGGGTTTTTGCAGCACGGAGGTGGATACGACATGGTTTGGGCTCATCTTGCAACCCAACAACATGGACACCTACTAGTTATTAAGTTGACCATAAACTTTCTCTATATACCAAATATTTTTAGAGCCAACTGTGAGGCCATCTGTTTAGCAGCGGGAGTTCGGCCAAAATCAGGTCATGCAACCAGAAAAGCAATCCTGAGGTCAGAAAGCTGAGAAACGGAAAGTCCTGTAGAAAAAAAACGGCAACTTAAAGCCACTGATGCTGGTAAACAGCAGATCTATTTAAGCTGAGGGTACGTTGACTTATTAGACACGAAGAAGTGCCTTTTACCATTTCACTACAATAAAAAAAGATGGAGCTATGAAACCATATTGCATTTTTTGTCAAACTGTACAGTTATTCAAATTATTTTTAATTGTTCACTAAATAAAAAAGAAAAAAGAAAACTTGAGCTCTCCTCTCTGTGACATCTAGTGTCTGAATAAACCTTTCAGAGGAGCTGTGATGTGTGCGAGTAAATAATGGGTGTTGTCCGTCTGTAAAACTCCTCTGTCGGGTCTTGGCTTTGCATCCGAAGTCCAACTGACCAAACTCTGACACGCTGACACGTTACAGTAGAAAAATAATACATTGAACTCGAACTAAAACTTACCTCTATACAGGTTTGACTCCCGGTTAGGAAACTGTCCACTTTATTCAGCTCCACTTTCCCACTTTACTCCGTTCCAGGCAGCCTAACTTATACGCGTCAACTTATTTAAAGAAAAAGCCAAAAAAAAGAAGCCAAAAATACACGATGCTCCTCTGAGTCTGAGCTGCCTCAGGTGAAAGAAACAAAGAAAAACCGTGTTTGAGCTGCATGGACTTGGACGTCTCTGTTTAAGCTCCGTCTCAGCAGTTTGAAGTGGCTTTATCATTTAGTGGAAGATGTGGCACACACACACACACACACACACACACACACACACACACACACACACACACACACACACACACACACACACGAACACACAGCTCGGTTTTCATCCGACTCCACCAAATTGACTCAAAAGAGGGGGTGGGAAGGCTTTTTTTCTTTCAGAAAACAATTAAAACCGACTCCCAACGGCTGCTGATACTGTGTAGATATTTTATAACTCATAGACGTCTTGTAAAACAGCAAAGAGAAGAAAAAACTCCCGCTCGAAGCCCATCGTATACGGAGGGAAAGATATTTATAGTTTATCGATGTTGCTCCTCGACGCCCCCGCGCGCTGAATGGATCCGGCCAAACTCGCTGCTTCCACACCAGCAGAAACACACACTGTGGAAAAATATCTACCAGGACTATTATTAGCGCAATATCTAAAATAAACTGTACGCATTTCAGGGCAAAATCGTGACAGTTGTGCAAAACGTCGCATAAGTGCACCAAAGATGCGAGTTATGGGGGACGAAGGGGGGGATGGGAATATGTTCTTCACTTATCGCTCTCTGTTCAGTTATGTCAGAAGTTGTGGGAAGTTGACAATATACAGCATATTTAATAACCAGTTCCTACTTTTCAAATATTTGCAATCAGCTCCTCATACTCGATCAGACATGTCCATCTCCATAAATTGATGTGTCACATAACAGTAAACTTATTTCAGAAGTTCAGTTCGAAAAGTGGAACTCATACAGATTGTTACACATGAAGTTATTTTAAGCACTAATTTCTCTTAGAAGCAGCCGAGAAAAATCTAGAGTTTATTTGGTCAGAAATTTTAGATATTTGGAATAAGAAGTCAATGATGATGATGGTTTCATAAATGAATGTGATATTATGGACTACACTGACTTCACAGCCATACATTGCACAGTCCATGCTTGTTTCTATGAATATTAATGGGAAATTCAGTGGAAGGGAAATAGTCTGGTAAAAAAAATAAATAAATAAATGCACAAACTGGAGGGATGGAAACAGCCTTAATGGTGTTATGAAGCAAGTCATTGCAGACTCTGAGTCTTCAGCAGAAGTCAGAGCTGCAGTAGCCTTCACACACACACATTTCTGCTTTTAAGCCACTCCTAAACCAGGGACGACATCAGAAACATCTCATTACAGCCAAAGAGAAAAATGGCTAGACTTTTGCTCAGTGATCAAAAATCCTCCTTTTTAAAATATTAAAGTATATTTTCCATTTCATTTGGAGATCGAGCTCCCAGAGTCAGGAGCATTAAGCGGAGGAACGGAGACACGATTCACATGACGTTTCCTCAAGGTTTGGGGATCCATGTCATCAGACAGTATTTGATTTTTAACTGTTTAAACATATTCATAAAAATAAATCACTTTTATGATGCTATTTCAATTTATTGCAAGCCTTCTTTCAAGGCTTTTCTCTTGATCCTCCATCAGAAACTTCTCTGGTGACACTGCAGGCAGGATGGTGTGTATGTCAGCGGTACAGTTAACTCATGGTTAAATAATTAACCATGAGTTTATGTACGTGTGTTTGCCTGTATACGTGCGCATGTGTGTGTACAACCTGCTGAAGCCTGACACCTGTTTCTGTCAGCACATAGAGAGTTTATCTAGACCTGAGCATGAGTACAATACAGATGGAGGAGGGGATCACAGGTAGTTATAAACACCTGAAGTTGCTTTTGTTGCTGCATCCAGTTTGACACCTGATATTAACAGTCTGGTATTGCTAAAATAATGTTTCAAATTAAATATTCTCCTAAGCAGAAAGGGGATGAGATTGCTGATCAGGAGCCTGTAGATGTGCATCAACAAAATCCTAAAACTGAAAAATGTCAGCAGTCATTGTGGACAAGTATAATTGTTCAAGTCTATAATCACAATTAGATTAGTTATTAAATTCAATACCTTCTAAAACCATGACATTGTAAAGAGAATGTCATGTTGACCTTTGGAAATAGGTCAACATGACTAATTTAACCCTCCTGTTATGGTCGTTTCTAAGGTACAGCAATAGTGTTCCTGGGTCAGGTTGACCTGTGGAGTGTTTATTCATGCAATAGTGTCAGACACATGTCAAAACATTTTTGTATCTGACTCCAGTGCTAACAATTTCAATCAATATTTGTGGAAAGGTGTTTTTTTATTTCTCATAAATAAAGGATCAATGACCACAACTTACTCATTTACTCATTTGTAATTTACCTTTTTAATGTCCACTAAAAAAACCAGCAGACAAAAAAAAAACAATAATTATCTTTGAAATATATTTTTTTGTAGGTTTTTTTTATATTACATTTTGAATGTCTTTTTCAATGGGTAATCTTTATAATTGAACTTGAGACACGTATACTGTTTTGGGTCAAATTGACCGTCACGCTGATTAAAATCAAGACAACTGAGTCATTCAGAGAGTATTTATGTTTTCCCTCCACTTCTGCTGAGTGTCCACTCAGTGTGGGTGGAGTTTTCCCACAGAAACAGAAAAGGTTCTCGTCAAAAGTTGCATGAACACCTGCTTTCTCAAAGTTTACTAGTGAAGTAAAGAGAATAGTCAGAAAGGCTTGTGTGCGTGCATGTGTGCATGTATGTGGTGAAATATGGTTCATAGCTGCAAGGAAACATATAGAATTGGACATTTTTAAAAAAATCTTTTTTACCCTTGATCCCACTTAAGTGCCAGGTCAAATTGACCCAAACAGTATCTATGTAAAATGTAGATGCAAGAGGGGTTGCAAATGTGTAAAATGAATACATTTTCAATTTATATGTACAGTCTACCTATTAAGACAAATAGAAAAAGTTTCATGGAAACTATTTTAATTTTATTTTTAGACTTTAAAACGAGTTAATGTGACCCACACTATAACAGGAGGGTTAAAAAAATGTTAGTCAATGTACTTTTTTTCTTGCTAATTTGTTACGTGTAGCCAAATTAAGCTTATTAAACTTAATTTATTTACATTTGTTTAACATGACAATTTACATCCATCCATTATTTTGCACCCTTATTCCAAGTAGGGTCGCCAGGAGTGCTAGTGCCTATTTCCAGAGGTCAACATAACAACTTAATACAAAATCAATGTTGCATCAAGAGTTGGAAAAAAAATCCCTTCCTGGATGAGAGTGATGAAGTCATGTAGAAAATTATTACTTTAAGATATTAGTGCCTTAAAGTGACTAGTCTCTTCTATTTTATTCGGTCCTATATTATTAGATTATGAGGTACACTTATCACTCAAAGCTTTTAAATTCATGTTTGTTTAATGAATAATGGTGCTGATGAAATTGATGTCACTGAAATTTAGTGTAAATTTCGCCCTGCAAGTTAAAATGGTTAATGACAGAATAATTAGCATTAAAAGGCATGATGTAGTGAACTCAAACGCACATTAAAACATAAGAAACACACATACAAAAAATACACACAGACACCAACAAACACCCAAGCTATGATGAAATACTAAACTAAAAAGTGCAAACCAGTGGAGATACATTCGTCCAGTAGATGGCACTAGCTGCTCTCCATTCTGCTTTAAGATCTTGTTACTGGATATTAAGTAGGTCACATTTGAAGCTCCTCTGATAGGTGGGATTCATGGGACGAGTGAGGCTGAGGCTGGCTTAGACTCGGTGGGAGGTGGAAGGGGGTTGTTATGGGGACAGTTTCCCTCCAGCCAATTATAAAGAAGTTTACCTTGCAAGGATATAGTGGTGCGATGCTGTGTCATACCATTCTATTGATCACAAATAGTTTGTTATATCACATTTTTACCACCCAAAAAAAAAACTTCCAGAAATTCACATTAGCAGCTGCATTAACAACATTCCTAACGTAATAACCTAAGTCCCTCTTCCCCCCCAAAAAAAGTGATTTTCAGAATATAATAATAATAATAATAATAATAATAATAATAATAATAATAATAATAATAATAATAATAATAATAATAATAATAATAGTAATAATAGTAATAATAATAATAATATCTACATAGAATTGGAAAGACAGTTTGACCCTGTCTGACCCTTTGTCCTTCCTCTGGGACAGCAAAGTAAATTTACTCTTCCGCTTCAAGGTCAACAAGACCTTGGTTAGTTATTGAACTGACGATCTTTACATTAAACACACTGAGGGCCATTGCCCCCATCTATAGCTATAACTGATGATTCTGCTGGATTCAGTTTAACTTGACTATGGCGTGGTAGTGTTCCTTTAAAAGCTTTTGAGAGCGTTGCAGATATACAGGTATCACGTTAATATAACAGCAACATACATTAGCAGAACACAAAGCAACAGCAATAAAACATGAATATGTTTGAAGCCTTTTTACACATTTTAAAGGGGTTCAGGTGAGTGTAAACGGCACTGATCACTTGTGTCTGATCCCAGGCCGACTGAGGACTGGTGCACCAGTTTAACTCTACCCCTGCAAACAGTGTGAATCTCCTGAAAGTATTTGGCAAAACACACATAATGCAAATACATTAAACATTTAGCCACTACAGATCTTTACCAAAACTGAAAAAATCATGGAAAACAAATACCAGACAAGATTTTATGACTGCCAGTGGTGAAACAATCAATGTATCTACATTTTTATTGCATGCATTAACTTTTTCTCAGGGTAAATGCTCTCTTAAAAATCCAGATTTGTATAATTTATGATAGAAAGTGCAATTATATAATTAGGGCTCAAACAGTAGAATTATTTGGTGCTGATAAGTGACATAAAACCTTCACCTTTCTTATCACAATTGCTCTCCTGTACTTTTTATTGCACTCGATTGACTACACTGTCTGCAAATAAACCTGTTCATGACAATAGGAAAATTCAAAAATTGTTTATTAAATTTAAACGTTATCCGTAATGACACATTACAATGATTAGATGTACCAGGAAGTAAAATGTTTAATTTTAAAACTGGACAACAACCTCTCTTTCCATCTAGTTAAAGGAGCTCATTAAAATGGTTAATTATGGGATATTTTATCTGTTATGAATTAACTTTGACCTCTTTCTGTGGAAAAGTTGTATCAGAGCAGTCATGTCTGGTTTAAAGTGTCTATCATCTGTTGATAAAGCAGGAGAACAATATAGCGAATCAGTTTATGACACAGCGATACCTGGTGCATCACTTAATTGTTTCTGGACTTTCAGCCAATGTTTGCTCAACCTGATTAACTAATACATGAGCAAACTGCAGGAGAAAGCAGCATGAAGTGATGCAGAATGCGTGTCTAAGGTGATTTATGAAGCTTTCATTGTGTAGTTTCCTTGAGATGCATCTTCATCCAACAGCTAACGTCTCTTCCGAAACTGGAGCTAACTTTGCTCCAGTGAAAAACAGGAACAATTTTCTCTCTGAAAGGATATGCCTACTAATAACTGAATGAAAGAATAATTGTGATTGAATAAAGAAAGAAGTGGGAAGCAACCAGAAAGACAAGCTCATAAAGTGCCGTTTTTCTAAAAATAGAATAGTACAACACTGTAGATATATGTCTTATTAGTTCAGTGGGAGCCAGGTGAGAGAGCTGGGAAACAATTGAACTTCCTCTCACTGTGGATGAGACTGATTGTGGCTCAGAGGTTTCACAGCATCCCAGCAGGCTCAAGACATTTTGGGAAGGGAGGGTGGGGTATGTATATGGAGGATAACATGACCAGTGATTATTTTTGATATGGGTGGCATGAGCTTCTGCCCTCGGTGAACACACTGGAGAGTCCCACAAGACAAAGCCTAAATAAATAAATAAAAGTGTTATCAGTGACTTTTGATGGACTGGTAGCCTCTCCAGGGTTTATGCTGTCTGTTGCTCAACAACCGGTGGGGACATGACCCTGCGAGGGGCGAACGGGTACAGACAGATGAATAGATGGACACGTGTAAGCTGTAAGTTGTTTATTTCATTTGTCTAACTATATAGATACACTTATAACAATTTTAATTGTAAATTTAAAAAAATGTATTTTGTTTTTTTGGGCCAAATTGCTTCACTGAGGGACAACTACTATTAATTTCCATGTAGGCATCTTCAAGACATAGACTTGGCTAACAAACAGGATATCAGTATAATTGGTATATGTAGAAATATTTCACATAAGATATTTATTCCTTATTTTTTTCAACCCATTACATTTTTGCACCAAATTCTAATAATTCGGTTTCCCAATAAATCTCTTCTAATTGCGCGCTGGAGGAGGTAAACATGCGGACAGTTCAGATATGAATCTGCAATCGAATCATGCTGAAAGCCTGGTTTGAAGCAGCAGTTTTCAAAGCTCTTTGTGAAAACACTGAGAGCAACAAGCTGTCCAGCAGGTTGAGAAATGTGACTAAGAAGTCTGGAGATAAGCCCTGATTGCACCGAGCAAAGCACACAACTGATAACGCTGAAACTACTGTCTTTCACAAATCCTCATGTCATGTTCCATCTGAAAATATCACAATCAGGAGACTACACAAAGATGCTTTTTGTGCTTAAAAATATGAATCAAACAATTGTTAGTAATTTTTTTTTTTTAAATAACCAGTGTTTCCAGCTGATTAAAGCACTGACCTTTGCACTTAATAGCTGATTAGGTAAGAGCTCCCATTGCTGCCAGACAGGTTTTCTGCAAATTTTCTTTTTTGGTATCACAAATTCCTTTCATCATGTAGTTTTTTTGTTTTTTCTCTTTTTTTGACTGATTATGAATAATTTCCTCATTCTTGTTTTGTTTTTCAGCTCTTCTGTTTTAATTTTCTGCTTTGATTTTCCTCCGGAGCCGCTGCCAGATTTCACAAGCTGATTGCAAAAGATGTGAGCAAATAGATCGGCTGTTTATAAAATCCCCTAGCCCTGATAAAAAAAAAAGACAGGTACGCTGCAGCCTTTGAAATCACAACAAAGAAAAAAAGGTCGAATGCCGAAATAAGTCCAAATTTTGATGAAAATATATGTTTATGGAAAAAGTGTTTCTGTCCATATATTAGAATATCTTTACAGATTTCCTCTACTTTTTCTTTTTTGCCATTGAACTATTTGTGTTGTTATACAACAATATTCATTCCTCCAAAGTGGGTTTGTTTTTTTAAGGGAAATTTTAAAATCCATTTCAAATAAAAAATTGCTTGGATCAATTTAATCAAAGCAGGCACTTGTATATTTTCGCATTACTGCAGAGCGTATACCCATTCCTGTTTCCTTTTGACACTAGAGGGGTTTCTCTGTCCCAAACTTCATTTACTAGGGCAAATCCAAACCTAAGTCAGTTCAACTGAACTCCATTCGGGTCAGCAGAGGAAAAAAATATTGATTGCAAATCCATACTCATGTTTCATAAACATGCTTGCTCACAAAAAATATGCAGCCCTAGATAAAAAATAAGAATAAAAAAAAATCTGTGAGTTATAAAATAAATGCTTTGAACAAGTTTAGGCTATATATATAACAGAGAACAATCAGCAGGAGTAGTAAACAGGCCTGCACAACATTAGAATATCATGCACATTGTGAATTCCCAACAGAGGAGAGCGAATTGCTCACTGAATAATTTATCCAGTAAGCAGCATTAGTCTTAGACACAGTCATAGCTAAAGGGAAAAGCACATCCTCTTTCTGATATAGGGTTCATGTATCAGGACATGATAAACCTGTCAGTGTTAAGTGTGCAATACCTTACACCACACCTTTCCTCACCACACTGCTGCTATTTATCAGCCTTTGCAGTTTATCTATCTATAGCGTACAAGGCTGTGTTAACACCAAGTCTATGCACAAAGACATCAGAGAAGCAACTGTTGCTGCCATTGTAACGGAGAAGCAACACAAGATCATTTCCAAACGTCATCCCGCAGCAATAAAGATTATTCACCTGATGTAGAAAATTTTAAGCACAGTTGCTAACTTCCCCAGGCAAATTCAGTCCAACATCAGCCTGTACAAGAATAGCAAAAGAAAGAGCTTCCTCTCACTGCAGAGAGAAATACAAAATTGCTTGGATTCACAAAGCCGCATCTGAATGAACAGCAAGTCGTTTGCTGGTGGAACAGCAAATGTGAGCACATCTGTCTGCTAAAGCTTGACTACAATTTGGAAATTCAAAGAGCAGATGAAAAGTTATAAAATAGAAGTTTCTCCACAAGAACCACAGAGTTAGTCAGACAAAAGATAAATAAATTAATTCAATTTTTTGGTTATTGCTACGGAAAGGGGATTTAATAAGTCATTGAGTCATGAGGTTCTTTCTCTATTACACACTACTTCTACCTTATTGTGTCCTGATAGAGTAAAATCCCTGATTTAAAAGTCTTTGCCTTTGTTTTTTGCCCTCTGACAGTTTGTCAGTTTGCTACTAAGAACTAATCTTATTATTGGAAAAATAAATCCTCTTTCTTTACAAATACTGAACATTTGTCCATGTTTGCAAAAGGCTAAAAATTTAGTATTTAGTGAAGATTGTGACGACAGTCTGCATCACTGCATCACTCTTTTGCACAGACATTTAAAGATAAAAACACATCTCATCATCGCATAACATTCAGATTCAGAAACAGAAAAAAAGTCAACAAAAGAACTAAAAGAAGTAAAGAACTGTGATCTCTCAGACATTGCATGGCCATTTGAAATGTGTATTATAAGACACAATGAAAGGAACAGCTTAACAGTTTTGTGGAGAAAAAAAAAAGCTGACACAAATAAAACTGTCATCCCAAATTCTAACAGCAAATCGATGCATGCACGGACTTCAGGGTATTTGTTGATCAAAGTCTCAAAGTTCATCTTCTTACCCCCCAAAAAAGTTTGGTAAATGTTTTCTTTGTCTTCACTGTTGGCAGGGGAAAAGGAACAACAAGCAGCTGACTCTTGTACCAGAGACAAACGCAGTAAGTACAACACCTAAAATAACTTTTTTGTCTTGATAAACAATAATTACATTTGAAAGTCTGTGTGTAATTAGTTCCCAAATATCCATTTAAAAAATGTATAGTTCACAAATGTTAGTGTTTAATATACTAACAGCAACACTGAATAGGTAGATCAATAAAAAACATTAAATGACCAACTGAACATAACATAATTAAGAAAATAAATACAGAGTAATAGTTATTCTTCAGATCAGAAGTATGAAGTTATGAAGTTTTTGTTAAGATTATCTTTTCCCACTAAAGACTGCAGGGACTTTGTGTCTAAATCATGTTTTGATCACTCAGTGATCACCAATATGTGACCTAATTCAGACCTAATTGAACTTTGATTTCTGCAGCAAGACTGACATTTTTTGTTTTTCGAAATGCTTTGTGGACTAAATCTTGTCTCTGCGGTGTTTCACTACAATATTTCATTAATCAAATGAAATTATTTTAATCTAAAGAATACAATAGTTAAATAACATTTATTGACACAAAGCATATGCACGTTTGAAAAATAGGGAACGTTAAGCATAATTTTAAAGGCTATGAAATATGTTTCTTGTTGAAAGCTAGAAGCGACAAATAAAATTAGAGCCTTTCAGTAACTTTTAATGTCCTCACAAAGAAAAAAAAATATATCTAATTTAACTCAAATACTGTTTTACCAAAAATTGATATCTAAAATAAAGTATAAGAAGTACCATTTATCAGTTTTTGTAAGCATGCTTCGATCTACATTCTCAAACCTTTTGCCTTTGTCCCTCCACACAGGAGTGTGCAGTGGACTTTGAGCGTTCAAAGCACTGTCTGTGCTTCGCGGCCCTCTGACAGAGTCCAGGTGTTGGTATAAAACATCCGAGCTGAGACGGAGACATCAGTCTCGAGTGAGAACTCGCCAACCCGGGAGGAGAGAGCTGCAACGAGCCCACCATGGGGGTCTCTAAGCTCTGCCTTTTGCTGCTCCTCAGTACATCAGCCTTGGCTCGTGAGTATCTTTCAACACCTCTAACATCACAGGTCTATGGTTAAATGTGCTCATATTTAAACAGAAAGTGTAAAGTACATTAACTTGAATTGCACCGTTTTAATGAGTTTTTATATGTGTTACTATAAAATTATGTTCAAAACATTATTTTCAGATTGCAAGTCTTTCAGTCAAGTCTAAAGTCAAGTTCAAAGTCAAATCTTTGATTTCTTGATACTTTCAAAATATGAATACTTTTGAAAATTATTTATATTATTTAAATATAAATAATTTTGAAAGCATGTTGCATGTTTATTTTCTTTAATAGGCAGCATGTGCAACTGATCAACAACAATCAGTGTGATTGCATTTCATAGTAAATATGAATATTTATTCATTTGGAGCCTTTTAGTAAAAGTACCTTTTCTGTAATATTATTTTAATCTAAAGTGATATTTTTTAATCTAAAATGATTGAAAGTAACAACAAAGTTTCTTCTTACAATTTTACAAATGGTAATTTTTAAATCATTTTACTTTTTCTTTCTTTTGTTTGCCATTTTTTAAAAACTAATATTTTTATTGACTTAATCTTTTGTTCACTGTTTTCTTTTTTTATGAAGTCGGCCATAGATAGCTATGCTGCTTGTATTGCACAAACTAATCCTTGAACTTAGACTTTTCATCTCCAAAATGTCTCTGCTCCTTTACTCACTTGCTGACAAACTCAGTTTTGTTATATAATCTCAATAAACCTTCACTTCAGACAATATTAAACACCTTTGTCAAACGTGTCTCTCATACCAATGTTTTCCTTTTTTATTGGTCTGAGGAAGAACCCTTATGAATGGGTAAATTAAAACTCCCTGAAAAATGTGTGTCCATGCTTAGGATGAAAATAACTTGATATTTGATGACAAATTTTGATATAGAGTAAAGCTGGATATTAGTTCTATTAAATAGTTTACAGTATTGGTGATATAGTCTAATTATTAATAAAAGAAATTCTGCTTAAGGCCACAAAAATACAAAATCAATTTAAGGTTTAAACTCTTCCACAACTGAAGGCGTCACTTTGGACCAGAGGAACTGTGATGACTTTTTGAACACAGACAACCATGAATTAATAAAGACTTAATTATAATCATTTAAAACTGCACTAGTAAAAGTCAAGAATACATCATGATTTTGTTACCCTTCGGGGAAATATTATCAAAAAAAAAAAAGCGCCAACTAATCTGATTTTCCATTAACAGTTGCCCAAGACGAAATATCTTCAACCTGTCTGCGTAAGTTGCTTCTGGCATTTTGTTCCTTTACAATATTCATACATTCATGATACAGAATCAAGAAGCTTCACATCTTTATTTGATTCCTCTAGTGGCCCAAAGGTACAAGCCCCTGCAGAAATATGAATACCAATATGAAGCCGAATCTTTGAATGCCATCAGTGGAGCCTCAGAGCTCAAGAATGGACCCAAGGCCTCCTGCAAGGTAGCATTGTTTTATAATCATCAAATTTCTTTTTTTTTTTTTCCTTTCCTGTTCATTTTGTATAAGACAGAATAAAAAGCTTTTATTTTTTTACACAGGTTGAGATTGAAGTTCCTCAGATGTGCAGTTTCATCTTGCGCACCACAGGCTGCAGTCTGAGTGAGGTGGTGGATACGGATGCCAATGGCAACACTGTGTTCCTTCCAGCCGCCAGCTCTGATGGCTTTGCCGCCGAAATGGAACGGTAAGATAATCCACCTGAAGTACGGATGTTAAAAGGAAGAAATGAAACACTTCTGAAGAAAAATTGCTAAAAAAAAAAACAACATTATACATTTTCTTAAAGGTATCCTCTGAAGTTTGTTGTTGAGGGCGAGTATGACGTGAAGCTCTTCCCTGCGGATGGCGAAACGACAACTGTTCTGAACTTCAAGAGAGGAATCGTCTCTGCCCTGGCTGTGCCTCTGCTGGAGGAAGAGAATAACCACAACATGGTAGTGGGATTTATTAAGAAAAACGCTTAGCGGCTAAACTTAATGGCACCCCTGGAAAAATGTGCAAAAAGCCTTAAAATAAATAAAAAATAAAACACAAAAAAATAAAAATAAAAATGCGCATATTTTTTTCCAGGAAATCCTCTGTACCAACTAGGGCTGTATAATAATATCGATATCGCAATATATATCGATATTTTCTTTCTGAGAAAAAAATTGATATTGTTCTGCAAGTATTGTAACATCCAACTATCACCTTTCTCACTCATTGCTTGCTTCGCACCAGGTCATCAGGCTTAGAGTGATTCTAAGATGTTAAGTGTCAAGGTTTAAAAGGTATCAAACTATTCAGAGCAGGTACTTGGTTCAATTTATTTACTTTACAAATGCATGTAAGCTACAGTTTGTACTGTTTCAATCAAAAGAAACATGTTTTCTCACCACTTCTTTGATTCATTTTGTCCAGTTGTCGACTTTAAGTCTGTGTCCAACCAGAGCCAGGTATTGTGTAGTTGGTGCTTTTAATCAGTTTTCAGTTAAATTAATTCAACTTTATAACAGTCACATGTCACCAAAATCACTCTGTCCCTCTAAAATTGTTCAGAAAATCGCGAAGGTGTGTTGAATTGTATTGCCTGCTGAATATCGCGATATATATCGTATTGTGGGCAGAATATCGTGTATCACATCGTATCGTGAGATTATTATGTCACTACATAATAATCTCACGATATTATGTAGTAGCATAATATCGTCACTACATGATTTGCTCGAGATGGCCAAATACAAACCTAGTACCAACATTGCTTTCTCACACGCAGCATCTTCCTTTTAGAGATTTTTTATATGTTTCCTTCAGATTCATAATTTTACAGAAACTGTGATCTTGTTAATATAACTATTTATTAAAGTTCTTGTTTTTACTTATATTATAGGCTTTTCACAGAGCTTTACCAAAGCTGCCATTAAGCATGAGTAGCTCTTTAAATGAACGCTTCCAATTTGCATCTTGCATTTATCTTCTCTAATTCTCCATCTTTATGTTAGCCCACCATCCATGGCAAGTGCAGGACTTCCTACACAAGCAACGCCAGAGAGGACATTGACACTGACATCAGCCTGCACAGAGATCTGTCCACGTGTGACAAGTTTGTGCCCATAAAAGATCACAGCAGCCCCCTGGCACTCCTCACTGGCATGGTAAGACTCCCTGCAAGGAGATCACAGGAAATGCTTTGGCACAAATAATCTGTGAAAAATAAAACATTTTATTCTGGACAGACTTAATCTTATTCATGCTTTCTGTGTTGAATCTGTGCTTAAATATGAGATTTAGCAATGCAAATTTATAAAACTTTGATGTTATGCGACAAAACAAACATTTCACCTGTGTCTTTTTAAATGGTCTGCGTTACTAACTTCACGCTGTTCTAATTCGTAGCACTATCCGTTGGCTCAGCTGGTCAGAAGCTCCCAAACATGCAACTACACATTTGATAATGAGAAAAAACACATGACCTCCTGTTCCTGCACCGAAGAACACCTCGTCATACCTTTTTCCCACAAGTAAATCAAATCCTTCAAGAGTTTTATTATTTAATGAACAAAGATTCATGATTAGATTTCTGTGCACTTATTTTTATATGTTTTGTTTTTGTTTCACAGGGGAAAATATGGATTTACCAATGTTGGAAAGCAGAAGTTGACTCTGGTGCAAGTTTCTTCTCACAATGACAGAGTGTTTGAACGTGGTAAGTCCTTTGTTAAAGGTCACTTTTGAGAAATCATTAAATATTTATAGTCAGAATGTTGTACGGTAATTTAGTGACCATGGTAATTTAATTATTATCATATATAAATAGTAAATAAATAGAAATCATACAGGTAAACAGTAAGAATGGTGTCAAAAATCTGCAGAAAATGAAGTTATGTCAGCATATTTGTGATCTGCATAAACTACATGCATAAATAAATACACAAAGGATAAACACTTGGTCTGTTGAAGGGTAGGAAATGGGGGTACGCTAGAATGAATTGACCATTTGATTCTATGAAATAGTAGCATGATGTGACTGGCAGCCATTTGTTAGCTGTTTGTTTCAATTTCACAAAAAAAGAAATACAACATCCAACCAAGAGGGACTCTAAGCACTATTTTTTAAAATGTTTTTTAAAGATGTTTTAGAGATCTGTTTTTGAACAAGCACTTCATCCAATCAGAATTTGGCTTAAAAAGATCTGTTGTTCAGTTCATGTAAACCGTGGACATTGGACATTACCATGAGTAAATACAAAATGGAGCTTTTCCATGATGAATGAAGTGTCTCAGAAGAAGTCTCAGAAGACAAAACATCATATTTTGATATAAAGGAAACAAGTCAGTAACATAAATCAGTCTGGAAAAGGTTCCAGATCCTTTGGGACTCCAGAGAACTGCAGTGAATTTCTTTATCCACAAATGGAAAATGGAAACATATTAGATTTATACAACAAGGCAGAGACTGAAAATAGAACAATGGGAGTGGAATGATTACAAAAAAGAAAGACAAATGTGTGGAAATTTCACTTTGACATATAGTCGATGTCAAATTTATTTATTTAGCACTTTAAAAACAAGTTTAAAACTGCACCAACGTGCTGTACAAAAATGATAAAAGTCAAGTGGGTTTGACATGAAACCATCATTTTGTATTCACTCTGGCTATAGTTTGGTCTTGTTGATATTATTCTGATGATATAAAAGTCCTTAAGTGTGAAAGACCCTGAACGCTAAGAAGAAAATGTCTTTTTATTTCATGTATTATTTTGAATAATACTTAGTGTAGAAAGTTTTGAGGATGTTATTATACATTTCAAACGATCTTTTTGGAAACTACATTGCGGTTTGCAGATCATAAGAATGAACACTGATGTCTAATTGTTTTATATTAAGACAACAACGTCAAGGATCTCCACATGGAGATTGTCGAGGACAAGAGCAGCATCCAGGATAAAGACGCGGCTGTGAATCTCATGAGACAACTGGTCAATTTGCCTGAGACCGAAGGAGAGAGGAGGGCAAACCTCTTCCACACCCTCATCTCCACAGTCCGTGGAATGAAGACTGAAACCTTGAAAGCTGCCCTTCCCGAGGCCGTCGCCTTGTCCCGCTTCCTGACCTACCAGGTTCTGGCCCAGTGTGGGACCCCCGAGTGCAGCAGTGCAATCATGCACATCCTCAGGACGTTCGACACCTCGGACCTCGAGGTTGATGCTGCTGTTTTTGTGTTGGGACTCATGTCCAATCCATCTGTGCTCCTGATCAATGATTTGCTCGAGATGGCCAAATACAAACCTAGTAAGCCCATCATGTATGCTCTGAGCAATGTTGTCAAACGGTAGGTGATCATTTCTTTGTTTTGTGTAAAATTAATCAGAAGTACAACTGTTCTACTATGTTTACTATTTTACTCCTCTGCATTTATCATTGTGTCTTTTCTACAGATTTTACAAAGTTGAGAAAAAAACGATTCCAGAGATCCACTCTGTTGCTGAGTTCATGGCTTCTCAGTTGGGCGACTGTACTGGGGCGAAGGACCACACATTCATGACACTCAGGGCAAGTATCACAGCTGCTACCTCAAAATACAAACAAAAAGTCCAGAATGTAATGAATGTGTAATGAAAGTAACATGTGGCAGGGAGTATATTTTTATATTAATTTGAAGTCTACACAAACCATTCTTTGTCTTTGCAACAATAACGCTAAAAGATGCATCCTATGCAATACCTTGGTTATTAGAAAACGTTTCATAAACCATCAGTTATATTATTAGGACAAAACCGTTAATTAGCCCCGACTGGTAGCAGGATTGCTTTCCAAACGCTGACAGATTTGAGGCGTTTTTGGCTTTTTGCATCTTCTCTCCATGCACTCAATATGTCCTCCATGTGTCATTGTACAAACACATACATTTATATTGGTATTGGTGCAGATATTTTCTGTGTGGATTACTTCTGTAATTACTGACAAACAGTATGAAGTTACATCAGTAAGAGTCATTCGAAATATATTTATTGAGAAAATTGCTGAGGCACTAATTTCCTAAGTTTAAATCTGCCTCATGTAAATTTTGGGCATAAAAGTCTGAGCTGTCAAACTTCACCGCTTCTTCATTTGAATGTGTTTTTAAAAATCTCCAAAGTGAGGTAATTCCAACTGAAAGTTGGCTTGAATTTGTTTTCAGGTGATTGGAAATATGGCTCCAGCTGTGATTCCTGTCAGTCCTGCATTACGGACTGCTGTGATCCAGTGTGTGAAGGAGCCTGCAGCCTCCCAAATAGTTCAACAGGCTGCTATTCAAGTATACAGGCAGATTCCAGTCCCAGATGAGGCAAGCAAAACAACTCTAGCCAGCATTTTTAATTTGTTTGTCAGTATTTCTTTACTAATCTTATTTTTTCACTGACGTCCGTCGATTGCAGACAAGGGACGTGTTTATGCAGGTGCTTTTGGACAACAACAACCCTGTCCAAGAACGCATTGCTGCATATCTTATAATTATGAAGGACCCACAGCCGAGTGAGCTTACACAGCTGATCAACACTTTGTCCAGTGAGGCTAACCAACAATTCAGGAGTTTTGTAATCTCCCACATCACCAACATTTTGTCCTCGACTGGACCAGAAACCGAAGAGTAAGATCGAGCAATGCCACCGAATAAAATGCATATTTATTGTTACTCTTTTAGTAGAGTGTGTTGTCTTCCTACAGCCTGAGGCAGAAGATCCAGGATGCCCTGCAAGGCAATGAAATCGGACCCACAATGGACCCAATCAAGTTTTCACGCAACTACAAGATTGGGTCAGTGCAGGGCAACATGATTTTTGAGGGTGTCAGCTACTTGCCCAAGGAGGTTATGCTTGAAATGACTCTGAGGGCTTTTGGCTTTGAGATTGACATGATGGAGGTAAACATTTTAAACTATTTAACATCTTTTGTGCCCTAAGGAATTTTGCTAAGCTAAAACAGTTTCTTTGGAATAATAAAATCTCAATCTTTGCAGATTGGTATGACAGGTGAAGGATTTGAACCAACAATTGAGGCCCTGTTTGGAGAGAACGGTTTTTTCCCTGATACTGCCCTGAAGACAATGTACTTTGTCTCTGAAAACATGCCACAAGCAGTCAATGAGATCCTGGAGAATGCCATACCTGCATTGAAGAGGAACAGGATGAAGAGGGAGGTACTTCAAGCAGCATTCAATACTCACATATATTCATCTCATGTTTTATGGGGAAGTGGGGTGGTTGTAGAGCAGTCAATTTTAGAAAATTTTGCACATTTTCATGTAGACCTCCAACAACCTGGTGAGCGAGGTCAGACAAAACCTTGGGAAGCTGGTCAATGATCTGAAGACTGCACAGACTCCGGAAGCAATGGTTTATCTGAAACTCTTGGGAAATGAACTTGGATATCTCAGGACCAATGACATCGAGGAGATGACCTACTCTGCCGGCATGCTGATTGACAAGATGCTCAAGATGTTCCCACCTGAAGTAAGTTCAAAAAAGCAGAACCAAGCAGTTCTTGTTGAAAGTTAAGATTTTGTTAAAAATCCATAATTTACTTGCTAAACGTCCTTTGTGGACTTTTTTGGCACAGATACTAAGATCCCTGATGACTAGCCCTGACAACACAATCTTTGCCCACTACATCTTCATGGACAATGAATTCTTCCTTCCAACTGTTACTGGAGTACCTCTACGGATTGCACTGTCTGGTACTTTCACCCCAGGCTTCAAAGGCGGACTTCAGATTGCTCGCGACATGGTGATTATCTATGGCTACGAGAACAGGATGCTTATAACTTTTTCACAGCATCAACGCAAGTCTTGTTGCATCAATCTTTCTACTGTGTTTACCTACAGAGCACAGCGACTTTCATGCCATTTGGTGGCATTGAGTTTGTCACTCAGGTTGGATCCCACATTCCTGAATATGTCAATTCTGGACTAGAGATGCACACTAACATCTTCCACGAAAGTGGGATGAGAGCCAAGGTCTCAGTGGGGCGTGACCAGGTTAAGCTGACTATCCCAGCCCCAACAAACCCCACCAAGCTAATCCAAATAACGTAAGCTATACAAAAAAAATTGCTCAAACATTTTTTTATTATTTTTAAGTATAGCTTTCAGGCATACTTAAATTTTTGCTGCTTTTGCAATTCAGAAACTCCTTTGTGGCAGTAATCGGATCGGACGTAAAAATGTTACCTCCAGTGGTGAAAGACAAAGTTGAATTAAATAAGTGCACACCTGCCTTCATTGGCATGAAATACTGCTCTGCTCTGCAGTACGCTGATGCATTCTCTCATGGGACTGCACCCTACTTCCCCCTGACCGGTGACAGCAAGTAAGTTTGAAATTCCTTACTAGCAGTAATGTCAAAAATAGCATGTGATTAGCTAACAGGTTCTGTCAACTGGACAACACAGATTTGTTGTGGAGCTCCATCCCACGGGAGAAGTTACGGAGTACACAGCCACTGTTAGATACGAGCTCCTCAAGGAGGGAGACGAGGGCCGGCAAAAGGTTGATGTTTTGAAGTTCATCTTGAGAGCTGAAGGTAGGGATCAGTATAAATGTTGTTTTAATTGGATAAATCAAGAAGGATTAAGGCACCATTGCATGATCAACAACAGGAGCAGCGCCAACTGAAGCCCAACTGGAGATGAAATACAACAGAGAAAGGAATGTCATCACAGCAGACGTTCAGATCCCTGACTTTGATGTGGAGGCCGGAATCAGGCTCGGTGTCGTTGATGGGAACGCTCAAGTCAAAGGAGCTCATTCCATCTTTCTTGATCTCATCAACAAGAACGTCCCTCAGGTTTCCCTGATTGCACGTGCTAAGTAAGAAATGCAACATGAATACACAAAATAACAATAATGGGGCCCTAGATTGACTGCCTGATAACATTTTTCAGTTTGAAGGATAAAAAGGAAGGCAAGCTGCAAGTCCAGCTCCTGGTGCCCTCTATCAGCACTGAATCCACCGTCACTGCTAGTTTGAAACATGATGATCCACTGGAATTGGAGCTTGAGAATGAAATTAAGGTCATGGATGTCTCCTCTGAGCAGAAAATTAAAGTGAAATACGGTAATCCCATTTTACTGTCATCTCTTTTTCTTATGTGTAAGAAAGTTTGACTGCAACTAATTCTACTTTGGTAGTTGTCTAATTGGAAATAAATTGACAGCAATTAGTTTGTGGCAGAATGCGCCAAACTATTGATTAATTGAGCTAGTTACCAAAATCTCTTTGAACCTTGCTTTTCCAAACTCTTTTTAAAATGGAATCATTAATAAATTACAGATCTTTTTAAGGGCATAATGCAGGTATTGAATTGCGTTTTCAGGTGGCAGCAAGATTGAGTTGGAGTTCAAGTCTGATGTCGACACAAAAACCACCTCCTTCTCTACCAGTGGCATCATCCAGCAGTATGGCAACAAGATTCTTGACATGCAAGTGGCACAGACCGACATGAAAGTTCGTCATATCTTCAGAAAGTTTGTGGAGGTATACGTCCTTCATCTGAATTTATTTGTCAGAGATGTGAACAAAGTGAAAACAACAACAACAATAATAAAAACATGCCTGTGATTTCTTTAGGCGGCAAACAACTACATGAAAAAGTATGGTGCTGAAATGCTCCCTTACATGCAAAACTTCAGATTACCCGACATACCAGATATTTCCTTGCCAGAGAAACTCTTCCTGAATACGTAAGATTAGTAAATCAAAGCTAATTTTAATAGCATATGTTTATATAATCAAAAACATTTGTATATGGGACTTGCTTCTTTTTTTTTAACAGTGACGCAAAGGCTATCTTCTACTTCAACGATGATCGCTTCACATTTGTAATCCCGCTGCCTCTAGGAGGAAAGACACCATCAGACCTAAATTTCCCAGCAGCTCTAACCATTCCTAGGCTGTCTATACCCCAGTTTGGATTGGAAATTCCCACCAGAGAAATCCCAATGCCCGACTTTGCTGTTCCAGACAGCTTCGCTGTGTCAGTTCCTGTCTTTAGCAAAGTTGAACTTTCAACTTTGATAAACAGCAATCTCTATGATGTGGAGGCAACACTTGCTGCTGGAAAAGACGTTGTAGAACCACCTAGCTATTCTGCAAGGTTTGATGCAAAAGGAACTTCCCCGATTGACATCCTCTCTGTAGCAGTTGAAGGTATGTTAATAATCATTTCTGTCATCCTTCATTCAGTGAAAAGATACTTTGGTCTCTTTTGTCAAAATATTCTAGTTAGATTTTTACTACAACTATTTCTTCAGTTATAAAATCATTCGGCCACTTTGCATGAGATTATTTTTTTCACCAATATGTCAGTATGCTGCCAATAACTAAACAGCCACAGTTTTGAATAACTAATAGAGGTTTCCCAGAAAAATAATTTTAAAGTTTTTGAAGTGTCTCGCCTTGAGATATTTGTATAAATAAAATGCAGGGTTTTTTAATATATATAAGCACAGTTAAGGTTATTAGCTGGTTCTGATCAGGTTACTTGGCCTGGCCAGTTGCTGACATCTTTTTGGGAAAGCAGAGACACTATGCTATACATTTTGTGGGAAGGTTTTTAGACATTTCATTTGCTTGGTCGTACATAATTATTAGGGCATCATAATTAGTAGGTCATCTTACTAATCTTCGCATATGATTTTTCCCCTTTCTTTTATGTTTAGGTTCTGGGATGGTGTCCATAACCGAATCCATCAAGGCTCATTTGAGAAGCTCTTTTACCCATAAATTATTCGAAGCTAGTTTCAGTACTGAAGAAGATGGAGTTATCTCAGACAAACTCACTTTGAAATCAAACACCAAAATCGAAGCCACAAGTCAATTTGGCATTAATGCAACACTACAGCACACTAGCATGGCTGAAATCAACACTCAAGAAGTTCAAGTCGACAACAACTTTGAGGGATCGTTCAAGGCTGGACCAATTTATGGCACAACCACTTCAGTCCAGGCAATTTCTGTGTTCCCATTTAGGTCAGAGGCCACGATTGATTCTAAAATCCAACTTGATTCAACCATTTTTAA
This sequence comes from Micropoecilia bifurca, assembly GCA_903067075.1. Lineage (NCBI taxonomy): Eukaryota > Metazoa > Chordata > Actinopteri > Cyprinodontiformes > Poeciliidae > Micropoecilia > Micropoecilia bifurca. The sequence goes on along the minus strand of CAEGAF010109484.1, from coordinate 109,180 downwards.
AGCTGAGAACCAAATTTCAGGGTCCCTTAGCAATGGTGAACTTTTGGTTAAATCAAACACCAAAGCCCTGGAGGATGTCTTCACACATGTTGCAGAAATTTCTTTCAAAGAGAGTCGGCTGATGATGAAATGTGACGCAAGCGCTCATGCTCTTGGTCTCAAGATTAGCAACCAGGCTGAAGGCTCTGCTGGTGCTGGTAGAGCCACTATAAGAATAGAGACGAATGGAGACTACTCTGATAATCGCGTTTACTCCATACTTATGTCCACCTTCGATGACAATGGTCTGGCAGTAAGCTGCAATGCCAACATAAAGCTTTTTGAGAATGAAGTTACACATGAGGCCAGACTGAAAATGAACAAAGATGGTTTAAGCACAAGTGGAACAACTACTCTCCAAAGCCCACTCTCTTTAGAAAACACCTTCAATGCTGGAATCGATGCTTCAAGAGCAACCCTGTCCATTACCAACAAGGCTGCAATTCATGATATCAAAGTGGATAATTCTAACACTCTGACCATCACTCTTTCTAGTCTGGACTTCAACTCAAAAGTGGAAGCTGGTGCAAGTGAATATGCCTCTTATAATCACGACATCATCTTTGGCCTGAAGCCTTACACTGCCTCTGCAAAAATTAACAACCACCTAAAACTTTTGGATGCCAGTTTTGATAATGATGCACAGTTACTGGCAGAACTTTACAAGATTGACTTGACTGGAAAACTAACAGCCCTATCTGGAGTAGATGAAATAAAGCACACATACCAGATTAATTATGCAGATCTAAGTGCAAATGCAAAATACAGCACCACTGGAAAGGTATTTGGCACTCACATGAACCACAACGCTGAGCTTGAAATTGTTGGCCTTGCCGCACGGTTTAGTAACGATGTCCGCTTCAACTCACAGCAGATACGCTTTGACCACACCATGCGCTGCAATTTTGTTCCTTTTGATTTCAACCTTGATGCCATGTTCAATGGAGACGGAGATATAACCTTCTTTAGACAGCACAGTGCCCAACTTTATAGCAAGTCCTCTCTGAGAGCACAACCGCTTGCTTTTGTCAGCTCCCACGAATGTAGAGCATCGATGACCCAGAAGATAGATAACCGCCTTTCCTTTGAGACCACATATGACAACAACATAGATGCTGTTCTAACACCCCTGGAGCAAAGAACACGTTTTAAAGTTAAATCTAAAATGAATCAGCATGAATTTAGTGAAGGCATAGAGATTTATAATACTCAGGAGACGGTTGGAATTGAGGTTCAAGGCAGAATCCTTACAAACATCATGAACCCAGACTCCACAGAGAACCAAGATTTCACCATCTCTGGCTTCCTCAAATATGACAAGAACACACAAAGTCATATTATTCATGTCCCCCTGATTGAAAGTCTGCCCGTCTTCATGGAGAGCATCAAGAAATTAGTTGTGGTTGTAGCAGAATCTCTGCAAAATTTCCTCAACAAAAGTGAGGTGAGAGCAAGACTTGAGACTCTTCCCCAGGAAGTAAGTGAACTTATTGCTCAAATTAATTTAGAAGACAAAGTGAATCGACTGAAACAACTTTTCAGTGATTTTAGCCAAAATTTTGCCATCACCAGAGAGAACATGGATGCAGCTTTGAAAAGTCTCAGAAAAGCCATTGAGACAGTTTACATCAATCTCTCATCTTACATCCAAACCTTCGCCGACCTACTCCATCAAAACTTCAGTCAGGAGATAGAAAATGTTCTGGAAGACTTGAATGTTCTCAAAGCTAAAGTTGTCAATGGGATTGAAACTATAAGTGAACTGATCCAACAAATTGACCTAGAAAAACTTAAAGGCAGCAGTATTGAATTCCTGTCTGATATCGAAGCCCAATTTCAGATCAAAGCTATAGTACAGGCCATCATGACTAAAGTTAAAGATACACTTGACTGGTTGGACTTCTCAGACCTAATGATGTCATCTAAACACATGCAAGAGGCAATTGATTTCTTTGTTTATGTTATTCCAGTACACATACTGAATAATACAATGGAAGATATTAAGAGTAAAATTTATGACTTTGACCTTGCTGGTAAAATTAATGTAATTTTTACTAAGATGAAAGAATTAGTTGTATATCTTCAAGTTGACCAAAAGGTTCATGCTGTCTTGGAAAAAGCACAGGACCTTATTAAACAACTGAGAATTCAGGAAACCATCCAGGCTGCTGTAAAAATTGTGAAGGATTCAGACATCTCCAACAGATTTATAGAAATCTTTCAAGCCACTGTTGACTACTTAAAAACAACTGAGGTTAGCGATATAATCGAACAGTTCAATATGCACATTGAAACAATGCTCCAAAAGTTAAAGTCCATTAACTACAATGACATTGTGGACAACACTAATCAAATTATTGAAGAGTATAGAAATTACTCAAATGAGATAATCAGGACTCTCAAAATTTCGGAGAAACTTGAGGCGGCACGTGAATTTGCCAATGTAGTGCTATCATCAATTCGAGACTTTATAGAGCATCTGAGAGAAATAAAAGTTGCAAAAATAGTTAAGTCTGCAACAGACATCTATGAACATGTCATCAAGACATTTGCTGAATACATAAAAGAGGAAATCAGAAATCCTGACATCAGACAACAACTTAACGAGTTTTTGAATGGGATCAATTTCTTATTCGGAGTCGGAATCGATATTATTGTAACCAACATCATTGATGTTATTAGAAAAATAAATGAGGTGTTGCCTGACATGAAAATTGTTCGTGAGATTTCACAGATCATTAAACATCTTTTGAATGAAGTGAGACGAGCTGAAATCAATGTGCCATCCTTCACCTTCCCTCTCACAGATCTTGTTGTGCCTTCCACAAAGCTACGGCTCGGTTATAAGTTTGAGATTCCAGAAGAAATTAACGTGCCCGAGTTTACCATCTTGGGCATGTACACTGTGAAAGCTTTCACTCTTTCATTTGATGACATCAATCAGAAGATCATTGAACTCATTGATTTCATTGTAAACATTGAAATCAAAATGCCTGATCCAGATGCTTTCTTTGGAGAGCTGACTTTGAATTACCTCCCGACGCTTCCTGAGATCACCTTGCCAGAAATCCCTCTTTCAGAATTCACATTTCCCAGCATTCCGCAAGTAGATACAAAAAAGTTTGCCAAAACTCTGAGGATTCCAGAAATAAAACTGCCAACAATTCCAAATGAGATCATGCTTCCATGCTTTGGTAAACTTTACGGTGAGATTAGATTCCAATCTCCCATGTACACCATAAAGACATCTGCCGAGTTCCAGAACTCCACTGTGAACAACATGTCACCATTATTCATTGGATCCTTTAGTTCTCAAGGCACATCTCCCACTTTGGAAATCCTTAATTATAAGCTTGACAGCAACGCTCGCATCGCAATCCCTAAGATGAACCGTGTTGTCCTTGCAGAAACGCTAACATTCAAACACACTTCTCTAGGTGTTGACCATCAAGCATCTGTGACTCTGTATGGTCTTTTAGCTCAAGCAAAAGCCCAAGCACAAGCAAAAACCGCAGTTATGATTGATACTGCACCCTACTCAGCCAACTTGGTTAACACAGCCTTCGTTGCGGAGGCAGGGGGAATTACCTCTAATGTTGACACAACTTACAATCATGTAGTAAACATACCATTTGCTGATATTTCAAGTAACATTACTGCAAATCAGAAGACAGAAGTGCAGCAAAATGGCTTAACACTCAATTTTAAGGTAGAAAGTACAGGGGAAGGGAAAGTTAACAGTCATGATTGCAATCACAAGAGCAAGTTTGAGCTTTCTCTCAACCCCAAGACTGTCCGCCTATCCTTCACCGGTGACACACAGTCTGAAATCCTAAAAATGAAACAGCTCATTACAGTTGAATCTGGCACTTTTAAATTTAATCTTCAGAATGAGGGAAGGACACTATTCATCAAGAACAGTGTCATTGAGGCATCAGGTCTTGCCAGTCTTTATGATATGAATATTGAGATGAAAGCAAAACATGACACTGAACTATATGGTGCAGATAGTGGAATGGTCTCTAACACAGCCAATTTCAAAGTCTGCCCTGCTGAAGTTTTCTTTGAAATACAAAACAAAGCAAATGCCAAGGTCAACATTTTCAAATCTCTGAATGCCAAGATAGACTTGCAGAATGATTACTTGGTCAACATAAGACCTGACTTTCAAAAGGTGAATGCAGCCTTCCTGGCTCGCCTCAACCAGTACAAATTGTTCTCCAACTTCACTGCAGACAATACCAGAAATCATGCTGGTGTCTTAATTGAAGTGGATGGTCAGACTGATCTGTCCTTCCTAGAATATCCAATTAGCATTCCTGAACTCGACATACCATTTGTGGACTTCCATTCTCCACCTATCGATGATTTGAACTTGTATGAGAAGACTGGACTCAAAAATATTCTGTCTTCTACTGAGCAGACTTTTAATATGGATGCCAAGATCCTTTACACAAAAAGCACCACTGCCCCAATTATTGATGCGATGGGTTTGATCCAGATACCCTCAATGGGTAGACTGAACTCAGAATATTCTTTTAAGTCTGCGATCATAAACCTTAATGCTGAGACTTTGCTTTTTGCTGAAGATGATCTTGTGTTCCGCCTAGGAGCTACCACTACATCTGTGTTTGAAGGGCTGAACACAAAACTCAAAGGAACCACCAACCTGAGCATCAAGAGAGGAGTAAAGATAGCCAATTCCCTCTCCCTGGAAAATCATTACATTAAAGGCACACATGACAGTACCTATAACATGAACACTGTCTCTGTATCGACATCATCAAATATTGCCCTGCCTATACTTAATCTGGAAGCAAGCCAAAATCTGGTTGCAAATCCATATTCCAAACCCAATGCCCAGTCCACTCTAAAGCTAAAGGGTGATTTCAACATTCAAAGTATAAATGCTAATGGAAAGGTTGAGGCAGAGCACACTCTGAAAGTAGAAAGAGACAAAGAGTACCTTTCATTGGAGTCATCCTTTAAGTCAAACATTGACAGCACAGCATTGGACAACTATCTAGTTTTAGGTGTTCTGGACAATGAGGCTGTTGTGTACCTAAATACAAACACTGTCCGCTCAACTTGCAAGTTTATTACCGATGCCAAGCTTAATCATGGCACCACCAAAGTCCTCGGCATAGATGTAAACCAACAGCTGGCTGCCGAAGCCTCAATGGGCCGTCTTTTTGTAGAGCTTACCCATTCAAGCAACAATGGAGCAAACTTGTTAAGTTTCAAAACTGAGGGAAAACACAATGCAAAGGCCATTATTGACTTTGAACCATCATTACTCAAATCTGACTTTGAGATTGATATAAAACAGCCAAGCAGCCTGGGTGACCTTGCTTACTTTGAAAAGACTGTTGTTGAACTGAACCCATCCAAGCAGAAGATGACTTCAAATGTCACATTTGCTAGCCCAGTGTACAACACAAACATGTTCACTGAAGTGGAGTGTAGTGCCCCTACCCTCAAGATCACGTTTAAATACACTTCCACTTCTCCTATTGAGGTTGTGAGACATGACATGGATGGTGAGTTGATTAAAAAAATTCTAATATACCCATTACCATCCCATAACTAATACTGCTGACTTCAGAAGTGAATATTTCTATTCCTTCTTCAAGGTTCCACCACTGTAACGATTGAGAATGACCTCCAGAACATTGTCAGCCATCTTGTCCTGACTGAGTCTCTCCTCAACTTGGATTTTGAATATGTCGTTCAAGCTTTGGGGTAATATTTTACATTTTGACACATTTTAGATGATTTATAATAACATTCAACATAAGTAATAAATATTAAACTGCTTTTCTGTCCTGTTTAAGGAGGAAAGACCAAGCTGATGAAAGGTAAATATTCTCTGCAGGTATTCATGCTGGTATTTGAGAATTTGTTCATTTTTATTTATTTTTTTATTAAAATGCTTGTTTTCTCTGACAGTGCTACCCAACTTAAGTTTAATCTTGGCATCCCCAATCCTATTTTCACTGATCTGAGGCTGCGCTATGCTGTTAACATCTCTGTTTCTACTCCGTCGTCTGGCTTCGTTGGCCTTCAACTTGATTGCCGAGATCCGTCCCAAATCAGTGCTCGGTTCTATGGTCGTTCCCCTGTAAGTTTTTTACAAAACAACTACCACTGACATTTAAAAATACTGACTGATTTAATATTCCTTTCTCTATGCAGATGTCCTCAGAAATTGACTATGACTTCTTGCTGATCACATCCTCTACAGCCAACACCAACATTGTGTACATGATGTTACCTGAGGATCTGATTGCTCAACTGAAGACAAATCTCCCATCATTTATCTCTTCTGTTGAAGAATATTCAGACAAATACCGAATCACAAGCAGCATGGAGATGCTCCAGTATTCTGCTACTAACCGTGTCAGCGAAGTCTATAATATAGCAATCAGTTATGATGATCAAATGATGACCATCTTCTTTAAGAACACCACTGAATGAGGAGCTGACTGCTCTTCCCGAACTCCTAAAGAACCTAACCGGCAGCATTGCTAGTAAGATGGAGGCAACCAATCAGTTCATCCATGCAAACATGAAAGTGTACTATGACTATTTTCTTGAGAAATTTAGCAATCCTGAAGAGAAATTGCCAAGTGGTGAGGTGATTACTGGAAGGCAGATAATTGAGGTCAAAGTAAGTATAAAAAAGATCTTTGTTGATGTCAGACTTTGTGAAAAATATTGAGAGTCTTGACATGATGCTGGAAAAGTTAGATGACACCCTGAAGGCAGTGATTAAGAAAACACAGGAGTTTGTCGATTCTATCAAGTTTGAATATTTAGATCAACTTCAATCAGGAGGTTGTTACATGAGTTAAGAAAATAGTTGGCCAGATTCCTCCTTTCAACTTGGATGAAATCAGCAAACTGTATGAGCCCATTATGGACAGGGTCATTGAACTAATACATCAATACAACTTGCGCAGCAACCTTCAGAGGAAGTACAGAGGACAAGCAATGGCAAGCTTGAGATTGACCTTCCATTTCATTTCCAGGATTAAATACTAAAAACCTAAGTCTGCATGTTACAATCTGTTCACCACACACATTTGGAAAGAGTGTGAACAACTCAACTGTATATATAGGTGTGTTTTACAGAACACCTGTCACATTCTTTTAATTGTAATCAGTTTTTACTGTATAAATTCTGACCTTGTAGCATTTTACGGGAACTCAAACAAAAAAATAAAAGCCAGTATTACAAACTTTAAGTGACTGATTTACTCCATTTGTTTGTACTTACATGAAGGCAGTGGCACAAAAAGTGGGTATGCAGCGCAGGCAACGCTGTACCTTCCCACAAGGGGGGGGGCGATTTATGTTTTCGCATCCACCTGAATGATGTGTGGTTGTGCCACTGCATGAAGGTCAATAAAACCACAGGAAAAGATTAATTTTTTTGAATAATTTAATTTTATGAATAATTTTGAGCCGAACTTTACACCATCTCTTGGGATTCACACCCTGTTTGACAGTTCATTGATTGGAGTCTCTCCTAAAATGCTTGTCATTAATGAAAGATGTTGAAGGACGTTGGTAAGACGTCCTTCAACATGTGAAGTAGTAGTAGAGTTGTTAGGACATTTAAAGCTGGTTTAAAAGCTTTAAAAGCTTAGCAATCATTGCTTGCAGTGATGTAACGCATAAATTCAATATACCAAACTTTTCTACTAACAAGCAGTCTAACACATTTCTATTTTCAAACCAAAAATCAGATTAAGATTGTTTATTCAGCAAGTGTATTTGCATAATTTATTAATTTTGAAGAAGCAAGACTATTATTTATTAAAGAACTAAATTCTTCACATGAAACATAAAATACAAGTAAATTGAACTTAACTTTGTCACAAAGCATGGGGGGCCATTTTAAATGTTTATTATTAGGTTATTTCTTCTTCAAAATAGAAAAAATAATCTATTTCTCAGATCTATGTGAACTTATCAAAATTTTTCTTCAAAAATCTGCTGTGCTGCTAAATGTATCTTCTGCCCTCTGGTGGAAAATTGAAGTAAAAGAAGAATACAGGTACTTTCTGACAAGCAACGTCTTCTTACACCATTATTTTATGTTGTCAGAAAATATATAAAATATTTTTAAATAGAGTCTTAAATACATAGAACAAGGTTAAAAAAATTTGGTTACATTGCAATACTTAATAATGTCAGTCTTTGTGCAAAAATTATGAAAATCTTGTCCTTTTATGTTTTTGCAGATTTGATATTTATGATAAAAATTTCACCAGAGAAGTTAACTTTTCCTTTCATGGATTTGACTATGTGATCCCTGTAGTCACATGATGCAATCAGAAGACAATAAAATTCAAACATCAATGGAACAAAATTTTCTTAGCTTTACCTGGAAATATGAATCATTTATTTTATGTGAAGAAAACAGGGTGCATATACTTTGTATGATTCACAGAATCTCATTCAGTGTTTCTTTCCTCTATCTGTTCTTGATTCTGAAGCAAAATTTCTTGCTATAATGAGTATATTGGACGTAAGGCTGGAAAACCTCTGCTAAGTTCTGCAAGGCAGCCATTGGCTCTTAGAGATGGAATTAGGCCAACCCCCCTTCCTCAATCATACTAGTCTCACTGTGACTTGTAATGTGATCTGATATTCACACACACACACACACACACACACACACACACACACACACACACACACACACACACACACACACACACACACACACATGCACACGAATACACACACTGCAGGGTTTCACTGTCAGGTCCTGTCAGGGGAACATTAAACAGTCCTGTCCTCTGTTACAGATCAGCCGCTGCCTCATCGACGTTGTAACTCACTTAATGGAATTAAATCAATCTGTCTGTATTTCAGCCGGAGTCAGCAGCGGTTTCCCTCCTCTCTATAATGCAAATGGCCCAGACAGGAAATCATTCATCTCTGCTGAAGCAGGATATGATGCCTCAAAGGTGTTGGTTGTGTGTGACTCACACTTGCATGTTGTATATGTGATCTCAATTTAAGACCTATAGATCTAGTCTTTGATCCGCGTAATGAAGTTACTCTGTAAGAAGGGCAATATTTTTTATCTTAATCAGTGTCTCGTATCCCGGAAATCTTCCTTGAAAAACTTAAACGTATGTACTGTGAAGAAATATCTGCACTCTTACAAATTTCTTCTATCTTTACTTTTGTTTTTGGTGAGCAAAATTCTGTAAAGGGGCAGTACGATGTAAAACTGACTTTTTCTTATATTGTGTTACAATGTTATTCCCTTATCAAACACATACCTGGAGCATTGCTTTTATTCTTTCAAGCATGAGAAATCCTTTAATATCCTGGCAGTTATTTGGGGGTGCAAAACGCTTGCGAGTGTCACCTTTTCAGCACATATCCTCCTGGGAGCTGCAGCCAAGTTTCCGCCTCACAGAGCTTCAGGTAGATACATATCAATAAATTTGCTGTTTTTTTATGTTCCTCCTTGTTTTTAGCTAAAATTTTTAGTTCTAGTTTTGTGTTTCTGGGGATTAACTGTAAGGGATGAAATTAAAAGGTTTGTAACATCTTACATGAACACATGATCAAGTGTCGTCTTCAAAAGAGCAAACCTTCAGAGGTCATGGTCAGTCGTTTTTAAATGAGCCAGGCTAACTGTTTGCTTTCAGTCGTTTTGTCAAGTCAGGCAGAAATTGTGAGCTGGAAGGACAAACATGAACTCCTGACCTCCACAGCGAGGACATCCAGCCGTAAGTGGGAGAGACCTTTTGGTATGGTTTAATACTCAACCCTAGGAGAAACAGCATGTTGCCAATCAATACAAAAGCTGTCCTGGATAACCAATCATTTTTAGGACGGAAGGAAATTGAATCGTTGACTCAGGGTGGCTGAAATGGACGACACACTTTTTGAATGTTTACAGCCTTTTTCTACTACTTCACAATTGCCCACTACTTTGCGTTGGTGCATCACAAAACAGCCATTTAATTGCAATTTTGTGACAGTAATATGTGAAGATGTTTAAGAAGCATTGCAAATCAGGAGCATAATCTGCTAACTGTGCAGATTTGAGCAGCGTGGGTGGAACTATATCAGTCAGTTCCTGAATCAATACCCCAGTAATTTAAAACTTAGTAACAGATTCTGATCAATTATTCAGCTGAGATGACAAAATAGGAAACTAACCTTTCCACTGGTGAAGAGAAGGCTTCCTTTTTTTCCATCATAGATATTGGCTTTAGCCTTAATATGGATGAAAAGGTGCAATAAAGCTGTAGGGATCAGCTAGGAAAATGAAGTTATACTTAATAAAAAAGAAAATGACTAGCCAATAGCTAATTCAATCTCTTTCTCATTGGATTATAATAAGGTGAAAGTGCTTTCTTTGCATAGACTTCATAAGAGAAGAAGCAAGTATTTCCAGAAGCGATATAACTGATCTCTGATATGAGCCGCTGTTCAAGCTGCCACGGCAACAGCATCAGGACAACCTGCTTCCAGCTGACGTGGCTCATAAATTACCGAATCCTTCAGTCTGCTCTGACTTGGCAAAAAATAAAGCGTCTTGAAATGCCACATAGCAGAAACCTGAAATTACCCATGACTGTGAAAAGTTGTGGCTGCAGTCCTGCCAAACAAACTCACTCACGGTAAGTGCTCTCAATTTCAGACTCATTTCCTGGCTCGTGCCCAAAACAAAAACAAAAGCGTTTGGCCCACCCTGCACAACCCTTAACAAAGACACTTTCATATACTACAAGGACATATTTACTGCTGACACTGCAGTGAAGCAGGATTTCCTCTGGGGCAGTTGTAACAAGGACACTCAAAAGCTCACTTTCATTTAGTACTAACCTTATGTAAAGTGATTCTAAGGGGTTTGTTGCTGTAGGCAGTTAGGAAATCACATTAATCAGAGTCGCCATGATGTGTGAAAACACCCAGAACGACTTTCAAAGTCATTTTAGCGCCATTAATGTTGTACTTTGACATCGTGTCTTTTGATATTAAATGGGGACATGTAGTGCAATAGCAGCGAAAGTAATTTCACCTTCAATGTGCCAGTGTGAACGTCTTCCTAAATAAACTGATGAATACGGGGTTTTTTGTTTGTCTGTTTCTGGATTGTGTTTAAAATGCCAAGATGAGTCACCCTGGTTACTTTGTGATCTTTAATTAAAAATAAGCAACAAAAAGAAACACTAAAATATGTTATTCATCTTTTAACATTTTCACATTTGGTAACATTACGCACCAAACTCATTAACTAATCCACCTTATCTTTGGAAGTTTTTTTATTTTTGCTTTTTATAGATTTTTTAGCATTCATGTCTAGAGGCTGTCTAATCAGAGGACCTCACCACCTCAGCTCCAGATCTATGCAGCTCATTCACATCATTTTGCTGATTTGCTGATTTATACTGTCCTTGACTAGCTTGTCATACTCCTTTCATTTTTAAGTGATGGATCAATCTGTGCTCTCTGGGATGTCCTAACGCTCCACAACATTTCCCCTGACCTGTGCAGTGACGTCCTTGGCACTGAATTTTCTCTACCAACCCCAGAAGCCCTCAGAGAGCAGGTTTATTCACATCAAGACAGCATAATAAAACACACCGAAGTTTGTTGCCCCGCAATGGGCCGGCAACCTCTCCGGGGTCTACCTGCTTTTCATCCAATCACTGCTGGACACAGACAACAACCCTGCAAGGACAAGCGGACGATTAATGGATGAGCTGATGGATGTGCTTTCTGGTGAAAGCACAAACTTTGAGGGGTGTGAACATTTTTGCACATGTTGAATCTTTGACAATGCAAAGTTTCATATGAAGGAATATGTTTTTAGACATTTAGGGAGATATAGATAAATCTATAACCGCTATCCATAACCTGCATCAGCACGTTTCTGTCTTCTTTGGCAGCCCGTCTCACAAAATCCCTTAGCCGACAGCTTTGGCTCAGTCAACATCCTCTTAAATTCTGCTGTGATCCATCACTAGATGTGAACGGTATTGAATCAGTCATCCATCAAAAAGTCATCAGCAGGCAGCATTCACCTCTCGGCCAGCAGGTGATGTATTAGTCAGGATGGTCAGATTTATGTCTTTCATTCACTGTTTTCTCTGTTCACTCAGCGTTTGGCTGCTCTGTTTGTCACACCTCCACCTGCTCCACCCCTCCGCCACCACTGAGATTAAGCATCTCTCCTGACGAATGACGCGGTGTCACTAAGCTAGTGTGTAATCAAGAGGAAGGCTCTTGATTTGCTGAAATAAGAACTTCTTGTGCATTATGGTCAGGTGATCGATCCAGGCGAGAAGCCAGAGGTCCATTAGTGAACATGCCGCACACTGAGAGCCTTAATGAGAAACCACTGCAGATCCTCATAAGGGATTTTCCCTGATATTGTTACTTTTTTAATAGCACTACAGGCAAGAGTTAGAATGAAGCCAACTATGTATTGTTTAAATTATGCATGAGCCGTTTTACCATTTTGCTGAATAGATTAAAGTGCAGAATGGATGGTGATGCTGTTTTGTGCAATATATTTTAGTGTAGCGAGTGCAGAACTAATTCTTAATCTCATAATTTTGCTAGTAGAATCAAAAGCACGAAGATATTCTGGATTTGAAAATAATGGTTTTTAATATATCTGGATTCAAATTCACGATATTGGTAAGGATTTGCATGTCATTTCTTACATTTTCTATTTTAAAACTTCCCATTTTTCCAAACTTGTATGAGAACAAAGTGTGACAAATAGTAACAGTTGTGGTTTTGTTTAAAAGTAACATTCAGGACTTTAACTTGATCATTTTGTTGTATTTCCTTTGTTGTTGTTTTTTACTTTAGAAAAACAAAGCAAAAGAGTCAAAAATTAAAAATTAAAAATGAAAAAAGAAAAAACTTTAAAAAATCAAAGAACAAGCTTGAGGTTCAGTTCAACAAATGTAAAAACAAAATTTCTATCAAGCTACTAAAAATGAGGAACTAAATTCACAGTCCTATTCTGTAATGGTTCATAGCTGGTCTTTTTTTCATATAAGGTTTTTTGAAAATATAGGCTGTGGCATTCTACACCAAGCAGGATGTGGCTAACAAAGAGTGTGGTGAGCCTCAACTCCATCCATAAGCTCAGACATAAAAGCAATAAAAAGTGTCTTCAGTGTGAATGTTACAATTCTTTTCTGTCTTAAAGTTTTTGTCTCCATTGTTCATTCACTCATATGTAAAGCACAAATTGACTAAGTTCAGTTTGGGTCCAAAAGAGGAAAATATCTTCTTTGATTTTACTTGTGCACAAAAAGCAAAGAATTAAAGTCATTTTTCTACAATGCAGTGTAAACATTGATTGCTTGATTTTATCTTTTTATATTTATCCTAGTTTGTCCGTTTTTCTTTCAGATTTTATTACCAGGAAGTCTAGCTAAGATGGTTAATAATGTGGAGAAACAGTAACTACCAATCAAGGATTTTGTTTAAATGTCTTTGGAACAAGCATATTTTATGGAAATTCATCTACAATGTGCTGATGTTTGAAAATTAGCTCATTGGCACTGCATATTGATTAACCCATTTTTCCTTGAGCTTTGCCAATATTCCTGCTCTAAAGTGACTGACCTCACACTTTACTGAGGTAGAGGTTTTATTACCTTATTCTGCGTTCTACCTTAATGTGAGCCAGCCATTAAAACTGAATCAAGGCTGCTGAATCTCGATTGTGCTTTTTAAAATGCAAAAACACAGCTGTCAGGTAAAATAAGTAGTTTTGTGTAGTTACACATAAGCAAGTCATAAAAGTAACTAATGTTCTTACCAGAGAAATCTGTCGCTGTGCTGTTGCAAAGTCTGGAGAGAACACACTTTCTTATAGCTTAATAGCTTTGATTGTTAGCTTGAAATATTATGTGAAATTACACAGACAAGACTTACACACTCCTGGTTTTGCTGAAATAAATTGTTTTGTTTTTTAAAAGTTCTGAATAAATCACTGAATTATTTTCTATTTAGAACATATTTCTTATCGAAAATCCATTTTGTGTTGACACCTTTATATCCAAAGGGAAGCTCAAATAAATTGTGTTTAGGTAACACTTTATTGTGCAATCAATTTGTTGGCACATCTTCTCTGGCGCCGAGGAACACTCTAAATCAGACCATTACTGTCTCTTAATGACCAGGCTGACCGCTGCTGTTTTAGTCTTTCCTTTGTGGATTTTCTTGCACTTGTGCTTTCAGGTAGCTTTGCAGACCATCATCCAAGTGCATGCTATCAGTTTTTTGGTCAGATAGTAACACAGAAAAAGTAGATGAAAGTTCAGGGATTTTACAAGAAATGCAGCAAGAGCTGAGATATTTAGAAAGATACCATTAATTAGTGATGCTATGATCATAATCAAGGTGGATTATGGTTGGTGAATGGTCTCAGTTGCTTACAGGAGAAGAGGAATTTGATCCAAATTAGGTTTTGTGTTGTCTGTGCAGGCAAGTGAGAGGGGAACTGCACTTCAAATGACGATGCTGGAGGAGAACATCTTAAAGGAAGAGCTTTTGTTTGAACAATGACACTTCATCTAGGTAAAAATAATGTGGCACCCTGCTCACATTATTTTTTGAAGACTGTTTAAACTGGCCTGCATCAGAGACATTTGCCTTGTTACGGGACAAATCATCAGACAAACCAACAACTTGTAAACTTAAAGTCAAGCTGGAGGCTTTGCAATTACAATTTTTGTAATGGATATTCACTGTGCTGATGCAATATCATTGCATTGGTAACTCATATTCTTGGCTTCCTTTTTCACTCTTGTCAACGTAAAGGTCAATAAATTATAAGAAAATATTATTTTTTACAATAAAACTCTAAAGAAACATTAGGTAATTCAAGAGTTTTTATAGTAGTGACATGTTAATCTTTATATCATAAATATTTAAGCTCACATTTTTTTATACTATTTTATTTTTAACTGGAGTTAATAATCAAATGTTGAATCCTTATATCACTATTTACGCAAGTTAAAACTGAACCTGTTGGAAATGTTTTCGTATATTTTGTAGTTAGTTAGTTAGTTAGTTAGTTAGTTAGTTAGTTAGTTAGTTAGTTAGTTAGTTAGTTAGTTAGTTAGTTAGTTAATGTGTTTGTTGGTCACTTTCTCCGGACTGATGTTGAATTTCACTCAGGCCTCTCTGGAATTTAAGATTAATTTTTATTTGGTAAATTGACGATATTAACCAAAAAAGATGGCAGTTACATTTAGGCAAAGAAGATTAAGACAATATCATCTTAATAAATCACTGTGACAGAATCCTGGTGAATGATTTTGTGGATCATCATAGTGGAACCAGAAGGTCTGGAGGCTGTTTTATTTCAAATGGAATTGGTCTTGTCTGTTTTTCTGTCCTTTTAAGAGGGACAAATATTATCACATTAAAGTCAGAATTAGATTTTTTTTTTAAAGCACCAGGATGAGCAAAAGGGCATTAAGAAGATGCAAGCTGCACAAAAGTAACGGTTGCCCTGCATGCAGGCCTTTTCATGATGTTAATCTCCCTGTAGGAAATTTTATCCTCAAATCAGTTGGGTCATTTTGGGCTAATCAAAGTAATTGCCGAGATGCAATCCTGCTAAGCAATGTAGTGACCAGTTACTCACTGAATAATGTCATTAAGGCTTTGTTAAGTGCTTTTGGACTCACACCGCAGCAGAGTCGATTTCCATTTTAATGTCAATCGACATCACAGAATAACTGATGGTGCAACATAGAAACCTGACCTGCCTTGTCACTATAAACCGGGAGGAAATGAGAGAGAGAAATGAAGAGGTGGGATCCAAACTGCTCTTCAAAAGAAACTTTTCTGGAATGATGGAGTACTTTGCCTCATTCACTGTTATTACCGTGGTTTATTGGGCGGTGCAACAGATGCATCTGGTAATTTATCTTCATATCTGCAGACAGATTGAGTCACTCTTGAATTACTACTGCGTGCTGTTTGTTTACCTGCGTAAACATTTGCTACAGTATAAAATAAATCTCCATAGTTTTCACTCTCACCTTCAAATTCTGGGGCTTTGCATTTGGTAGGTTTGTATAATTTAAGCTATTCTTTTAGGCTTGAGGGCAGTTTCTGCAGCATCCATCTAATCTATGTTGAATTTAATAGCTGGATGTAAGAATCCATCCGTTTTATTGCCCAACACATCAGCAGAAAAGTCTATGCGGTCACTCATTATACAAGCTGCAGTAATTAATATATCAAAAGTCTCGTAATTTCTTTTTTCATGACTCAACTGGAGCTGAAATAACACCACAGAAAGTATGGATTCTAATTGATTCTTAATTTAAGTGACTTTTATTGATACGTTGGAAGCCCGAATGGTTATTATTACTTATCTGCAATTCATAGAAGCCGCTGTTAACTTTAACTGCTGGAAAAATCCTGATGCAGCAGCAAATTCTTTAACTAGCCACAGTCCTGCTAGATTTAACGACTGAACAGATGCATTTTATGTTGAAAGAAAATAAATGACAGGTCTAAGTGGGTGCATGAGAGCTTTCTGTGTTTTTCTTCCTTGCTTATGGAATCGCTTTTGCACAGTTGTTCTTTAATAAACCGCAAAAAAAATAAAATAAAATAAATAAATAAAAGTTGAATGTTATTTACAGGTGGAATTTGGAGTGTAGCTGGAGAAGGTTTGCTATTCTTATTAATATAATCAGTCGCCACAGGGTCCAAATGTTGATCCGGGTGTTCACAACAAAAGCTTTCACTGTCCAGCTTTTCATTTAAAGCTGGACAGGTAATTTGTCAGAGTTGGAAGAATAACAGCAGCTGTAAACAAGAAAGAAAGCGGTGGGGCCATTAAACTCAACCACTCGGCTAAAATGGCTTTGTCACAGTCAGTCAGATCAAGAGATAATCTTTCTCTTCCAGGAAAGCTAGAAGGCAGATAATTGCAGCAATAACGTCATCTAAAATGTATGTTTTAGATGACATACACACACACACACACACACACACACACACACACACACACACACACACACACACACACACACACACACACACACGCTCTTAATATTGAGTTATTGATTTCTGTGTTCCATTTTCTAACATTGCATTTAAATCTTGTTAAAATCCAATAATCAGCTGAAGGAGTGAGGCAAATGTGAGCAACAATTCCATGGTAAATTTAAAACAAGAATGAATATCATTGAACCCATTTATACTTACATATATCTATTTATTTATTTATGGACATATTGCTTATAACTAGTTAAAACAATGGTATCTGAAAAGTGATTTGACTTTGATGTTTCTTTACTTCTAACATTAAAACAATTTAGTTTTGTTTTTTAATGACAGAAAATATATCCTAAAAGCTGATTTTGTCTGTCCTTTAAGCAATGGAAATATGCCGTAACTTTCAGCAGCTGATCGGCAGTGTGCAGCAATGCGTGGAGCCGCCTTACTGTAATTTGCATGTGACTCGCAAAAGCTCAGGTCACTTCTGATCTATTTTCAGCATCAAATCAAAAGATCTTGAATCATGGGAATGATATGATGAAAATGTATGTATGTGATATTTAACGTTTTCAACGTTTAACTAGCCACTAAATTTTTGCTAACAAACAATCTCAGAGTCAAGTAAAAGTTTAGGTTCCTCTCCAAAATATGACTTTGGTGAAAGTCCAAGTCACTGACTGAAATGTTACTTGAGTTAAAGTCTTAACGTATCTAAATTTTCTTGTACCTATGTATGGAAATTATTGTAAAAATGCATGTACTCAAGTAAAGTAATGAAAAGTATAAGTAAAAAGTAAAACAAGGCAAATGCAGTTTGAGTGACATTTTTTATATTTTGGTGATATTTGTCATGTACAGTTAAAGTAACAACCAAGTGCTGGCAAAATTAAACCTGCTAATAGATACAGTTGCAGGTGTCATTTAGTTAAGAAAATTAGGTGCTTTAGCTATAGCACAAGGTTAACTTAACCTGCTTTACAACTGAACCAGCTTCTTAGTTTCCCCATCAGGACAGAAAATACAAGTAAGGTCAGTGCTGAAAATGTGGCCAACATGAAGAAAAAAAGCTGTTACGATTTCTCTACTTCACAAACTATTGGTGCAAACTGGTCATCATGTGTGGCATTAGGGACATGTGGCTGTTGCTCATCAGGAGACTTGCTTTGTGTTTAATGGGAGAAGCCAAACAGGTGTTTCCTATTGGAGGTGATGAACAAGCCCAGGTAAGTAGTAGGTAAGTAGGCTACCAACTTTATAGCAATCAGTAGGTGGGGTCAAAACACGAGCGTTTCTCTTTCTTGCTTTTTTTGTAACGAGTAACTAAACCACACATTGAAAATGTATCGGAGTAAAAGTATGAAATTAAGTGCGGAAATATAGTGAAGTAAAAGTGAAAGTTACCAAAATTTTCATACTCGAGGAAAGTATGAAGTACTCCAAAATATACTTAAGTAAAGTAGTGAAGTATTTTTACTGCGTTACTATACAACACTGGTTACCAGTGTTTCTTTCTTTATATTTCTGTGCAAATTTAGACATTTTTGTGGAAGTTCATTCAGTTCTGCATTATTTTACCTGAAATCGGCTCAGTGGTGGTCTCCAGTCTAATGTTTGTTTAAAACATTATAGCTTTTATAGCAATCAGGTATAAAAGCATCTCACTCAGACAACACATCCTCAACATCTCCACTTCACAAGTTGTGTTTACTTTGCTATAGAGAAAATCAATCATACCATCCGCTATATGCATAAACTAAGAACTTTCATTTTTATTACGACTTTTTGCTCAATGATTTTTGCATCAAGAATCGTCCGATAAAACAAATCCAAACATTTTTATGTCTGGCTTCATAACTTAAAAATCCATTCACTGATGTGAACCAACTTGGTTTTAGGCTTTACTCTTTGCACTGATTCGGATCTCAGACTGACGCTACGTCGGCCATGTTTCTCCACACCCCAAGATGATCTGACCTGGAAAGTTCATTTAATAATGGAGACAGAAACAGCCACTTAAACTGCAGTTGCTTACAGTGCAATACAATACTGTTGTGGAAAACAGGCAGACATTGAATTAGATTTGCTCAGTGTGGTCGGCATTAACCCCTACTTTGGCAGTAAACTTGATATGCTTTTTAGATTTTTTTTTTTCAGTTTTGTTTCCTAACAATGAGCTCAGTGTTCATGTGCATTTAATACCACAGCCTAATGAAAGTCTTTATCAATATCTAGCTCACAGGTATGCATTTCTGCACATGCACACAGGGCAGGTTGTCATTTTATTCTTCACCCTCATTCTGTCCTGTTTTATTACCATGCTCATCCGATCCTCTTTTGATTCATTAGCAGGACTCTGAGTCCTTTTTGCCCTTTACTGCCTCCATTAAATCTTTGCTCTTTTTATTATAGCTCTCCATGCATGGATGGATGGCAAGTCCGTTAGTTCGTCCAAGCTCAGAACCACATAGCTGACATTTTTCACCCTGCCCTTCATTTGTCGTCTGGCGCAGACCTGCCCAACGTGGCTTTCTGTCATTCTAAAATACGTCAGATAAATGTAAATGCAGCTTGTATGAAGCCAATCAGACTGTGACAAACAGATTCAGAAGGTGAAACTGATATACAATGTGTGCTTTATTTGTACTGCTGGATTACTGCATGCAGAGACAATAAAGTGAAAAATGGGGCAAAGCTACAATTTATAGTTTTCTTTTCTTAGTGATTTATTTTCAGTTGTTGAGTAAGCAGTGATGGGAAATTCCTGAAGTGACTGCAATGTTGCGTTAGTATCTTTTTTATAACGTCATGCAACCCTTTGGACTTACAAATACTTGAAAGCTGCATAATAATATTGTTTTAGTTTGATTTTTGCCTCTCAGAGCAACAAATGAATATATACTCCAGATAGAAACTTATGTAAACTTTTCCAACTTAAATCCTATTCACATACAATGAAGGAATAAACACTTTTAAAAAGAGGACAGTAACATTTGTCCTGCTGTTTTACAAATTTGTCAATAACCACTGGTAGGTACATAATAGTCTTAATTTTTGCACTAATATTGCACCGTACAACTGAGGTATGCTTGTTAATTGAATAAAAATGTTAAATTATATGTCTTGTTTCTTCAAATTTTAAGCATCTGATCTAAAACATGACACCAATCAGCAGTCAATAGCTAGATAAGACGTCGGTGCATATCAGAAAAGACTTTAAGAATATTGAATTTGTCGTTATAGTTTCTGCAGATAAAGTTTTAGCTTAAAAACTGCATCATTAGTGAACTGCATTTTTTAAAAACAGTCTAGCCAAAGCACAATGTACTCATAAAGGCCAACACAAAGGAATAAAGGAATTGTCAAATAGATTGCCAACACACTATAAAAAACAAAGGCCATAAATCACCTTCACCTCACCTTGGACACTGTAGTGTGACTTATCCAATTGTAAACACTTTAACATTGAAGCATTTCAGTAAGGCCTTTTGGTCATGGGCCTGGTCTATTCTTGTATTAATGCCTAGAAACAGTCATTATAGAGGGAGAGGTAGTCCGATAATCCAGGGTCCCCTGTGTGTTCTTGTGTCCGCCTCAGAGGGACCAGAACTCAGCTCAGCTTACTGCACACTGCAGCATCAGCTTCAATGTGACCTCTTTGCCTTTGCCTGCAGATTCAATTCTGTTTGGGCAGTTTAGATGGTAAAACACAAAAAGCTGCTTCCAGCATCCAACAATTGATAGTTCTTGGGATAAGTAAATATTCTGCATACAGATTCTACCCTGTAGCTGCAAGCTTGAGATCAAATGCTGGACGGCAGGTGGGCAACACCAGTGGTTTTAATACTTCCTTGCTTCTTGTTCTTGGTATATATCAAAAATATTTCAGACAAAAACTTTTAAATATATTGAAAATTTACAAGAAAATGTCAAGTGTCACTAGTTAAGTATGAATTAAGATCTTCTGGTTCCCGAGGCCGTCAGTTTGTCTGAGAGGGATTGAAATCTACCGCATTACAACTCAAACTCAAAAACATTTTTGAGTTAATTTAACATTTTAATGTGGTTCATTGAACTTTGAACTATTATTCTTTTCAAATTAGACCATTTTCATGTAGAATCTAGAAATACAGGCAGCAATAATCTTATTTTGTAAAATACTCAGAAAGAAAGTTTTTTCCGATCAAAGCAACTTTTAGATAAAAAAGTAGAGGAGTACAAGGCCTCTATTTCTACTTCCTCCTCCATTTCCCATTTAAAAATATTAGAGCTCTGTGTAAATAACTGCCTAATGTAAATGTTAGTAAAACACCATTTATATAAACTGCTTTTTGAAGACAGTAGAACAAAGAGCAAATTTTTAGCTTCAGCCTCCAGGATCAACTAATCTGAAGGGCAAGAAAATTTCAAAACAAAATGGCATTATTAAAAGAAAAATGATGATGAAATGGGGAATAGTTCAAGATTTCTGATAATATCACCATCTTTTTCACTAAAGAGTACAAATATTCAGAAGTTAGTATATTAATCTGATTAATGTACAATTGTTTGTACATTTTAACCCCCACATCTTCAACATAAGTGCCGATAGAGAGTGTGCTTACCATTACATATATGTATGTGTACAATGAAATTATAGGCAGTATTTGTCCTCTAAGATCTGGCCTACAAAGTTTGGTAAACAGCTGCATTTGCTTTTCTTAACATGGAAAGCGTTGGACAACTCTAAACAAAATGAAGAGGAGAAAAATAACCCGGTTTATCGAGCCTGTCTTGATTAAAGCCATATGATTGAAGAAAAAAAGAAATGAAAAAAGAATGCAAATGTATTCAAAGTGGTTTCCTTGCTCTGTGTGACGCAAGCAAAAACCACAAAGATGCTGGTAAAAGCTGAGTGGATGTGACCTGGCCACACTCTGCTGGGAGGAACACTATGTACCAGCTCTGATCCAGCACACAGTTTTAAGAGCTGAAGCTACAGGACATATCTGGACTGTTTTTCACAAGGAAGGTCTGGAAAAACATATCTTCTAACATATCTCTCCACATAGATCCACATGCTTAATAGCTACCACTTATCTCTGGGAAAACACATCTTTAGCTTGGCGATAAAAGTGCTGTTAACAACTCAGCTTTTAATTTACTAAAGCACATCAATCCTATGAAAGAGGTGAAAAGAATAAAAATGTACCAAATTGAACTATTTGAAAAAAATGTTGTGGATATATCTAAAAGTGATTTTTTTTTCTTTTTAATTCCATTTCAGTGTTGTTTCTAAGATTCAGTGGCTGCTACTCTGGACTAACAGCAACTTGTAAAAAGAAAACTTGAAGCAAATCTGTAGGATGCATAAATTAACCAAAAAGCTGACACTATGCACTACAAGACCCTGTTTTCTTCTTATGCACATTCATCGTTGCTCACTGTGACCTTTTATTTTGTGTGACGTTCTTGGACCCTCAGGCATTTTTGGACTGCACAAATTTGTAAACCTTACCTAAAAAACAAATTTTAGAAGCTTAACGAAAAAAAGGGTATTCTCCTCAAACACTCGAGAAGAAAACTCAAGTGTTTGAGTTTTCTCAACACTCTATTCACCTATGGCATGTGAGTAACGTGCCCTGCAAAGGTTTTAATACATTTTAAACATGTTTGCCATTTTGGTCCCATTACATCTACAAACTTTAATGTAATTTTGGCATTTCGTGTGATAGACCACACAAAGTAGTGCATAATTGTGAATTGACAAATAAAATAAGATCCAAAAGGCTTTATGATTAAAATCTGAAAAGTGTGGCATGTATCTTATATTGTCAATATATTGTACAACTGTTTTCTTTACCTCATTTCTTGAGATTATGCTGTTTGACATCACACCCAATGTCACAGCATTCCAGTTAACATAGTCAAATATATGTTAAATGTTGTTTGCGGTCCTGCTTACCAACATCATATTAAACTTTACTTTCCATAAGCAAACATCACTTTTAATTTGTTACATTTAGAATTGCAGGCGTTTAGAGATGTAACACTGATTTTAGACTCACTCTTACATGCTTGTCTTGTAAAATAGTTGTTTCCCCCCTAAACATACTATTGTTGATGTGAGGAGCAGTCATTCTGAAATCAAAAGTCGGTCTTAAAAGTCGGAACTGAAGATAGTTGGAGTTGCTGGGAATATGGAATTTCCAAGTTCTGACCACAACTGGAATTTCTATAAGCACAAATCTCTATAAGCTTTGCAGATCTAGAGACTGAATTTCCTCATTGTTCTTTGCAAGTCAGATTTTATGCCCTTAAAAATGTACATTTTAAAGAAACAAATGGATTCAAGTCATGACATTGACTGGGTTGCAAACTTTGTTCTGGTATTCTATTCATTGTTCCCGCATTTCTAAACCTGGAGTGATCTGCGCCATCTTAGTAGGCAAGCGCAGTGTAAAGGGTAGATGAACCATAGCTTCAAGACCAACAAAAAATAAAGAATATCGACACTCTTGAACAATGTGCAAGAGAAAGATAGATAAAGAACAGTTCCTGCTGTCAGGATCGACCCATATGAGACAGATAATGGAAACATGTCAGACGATGTGGACAAGCTGCCTCCGATCTCCTACTTGACATAGTTCACTATTTAGTCAACATGAAGAGTCCATATACCATAGAGGAGCTTCGCAGCCTAAAATCTATCGATGCATATCATCAAAAGCTCCAACGTTTTTGTAAAGGATGTACAAACTCTTTGTGTGAATAACAAGGTTCTGGTGACTGACAGAGTAAGTAAATGTAGTATTATACACAGAGATAAAAAACAATTGTCCGTCATAAATTGCAAAGCAGCAGAGGTGGGTAGGGTACTCAAAAATTGCAATTGAGTACTAATGGCCAACTGTGTCTATGTGGGCAGAGTAGTCATCTTGTGATCGGAAAGTTGTAGGTTTGATTCCAGCTTCCTCCTGCCACATGTTAATGTGCCTCTGGGTGCTTAACCCCAAATTGCCTACCAATCTGTGTAATGGTGTGCAAATGTGTTTGAGTGCAAATGGGTGAATGTGATTCTAGTGTAAAGTGCTTTGAGCAGTCAAAATGACTGGAAAGTCCTGTATAACTTTGGTCCATTTAGTTGTAATGTACCTATATTGTTTGTAAGTTAGATAGCAATGAGGCAAGAGTTAGTTCTAAGCTTGTTTATTGTTGTCATAGCAACTCCATGGCAACTGCATATCAAGATGGTGGTCAGCTACGAAGTTCTTGGAAGTGTGGTCTCACATGAGAACTATAAATTGTTGCTCTGGCTGCATGTTTTGTGCTGTGTTCCTTAGTCTTCATGATGCTCATTGTTCATCATGTCATCTAACTAACATCTGAAGTCTTGACAGAACAGCTGAATTTATACCAAGGTGATATTACACACCAAATTTACTTGTTACATTTGGTACATATATATATATATGCGCAGTTTTACTGTTATTAACTACGGGTACTTTATGTCAAAATTGTCTGCAGGCTCTGCAGTCACGTGCCTCTTCATGACATCCCTGTAACCTAGATGTAGTTACTGTCTCTTTTCTGTGTGCAAACATTTCCCATTAAACAAATGTGAAATGGATTGAAAAGCAATTTCTCACATAGGATTAACAAATATAAAAAAAACCCAGCTTAAATAAATGCATTGATTTTTCCCCTTATAAAAGTGATCTCAATGTTTCTGACAGGAATCCAATTGTCCAGTGACATCTTATATCCCAGCGCTTTAGTGCCGGGATATAAGTCGGCTTCATTTTTTTCCCCACAAAACTATTGGGGTAAGCAGCTTCACTTCAGCTGTAATGTAGTAAAAAAGGTTTCATTTCATGGGTTATAAAAAAAGGCCTAAAGGTAAAGCACATGAAATAGGAACCTATGCATTCTCTCCGCTGCAACATTTCTGCTGACACGCTTGCTGTGACCTTTACACGTAATTGGTATTTTTCTAATATACCTTAATAACATCACATCTGAAAACAACCAGCTCACAGGGTTTTGAATAGTGATTAATTAATACAGGGTCAGGTATGCCTACTGGGAAAACTAAATCTGAGTTGTGCTTTTATTGTTAAGTTTCATCTACAAGCATCCACCCTAAATAATAGCTTTTATGTAACCTGATAACTTTTTGTAACCATTTTTTATGTAATTTTAAACTAGATATTTTGTGTCAAAATTAATGTTTTTTGTTTGTTATTTTTTTAATATAAAACACATCTAAAGTGCCTTTTGGAATGCTAAAGTATATAGGCACAATGCTACCTGACAAGAGCAACATTTATTTTCCTTAGTGCTGATTGGCTGTTCCCCCAAGAGCAGGGAATTTATGGTCTGAGTTAAAGATTGGGGTAATGCAAGAGGCTTTTCAACATTAAAAAAATGATGGGTTTATCGCCAAATGAAGTCATAGAAACAATGGTTGAGCAATAACTCAAGTGGGGGAGGGATTTGGGGGCATCTAAGATTATCCTGTCCTGGGAACAGGAGCTGTCAGCTGGCCTGTTTGAAGAAAACCTGTTATATACTGCAAAATACTTGTCAGGTCTCTATCTATTAAAAACCATTAATAACATTCTAACAGGAATAGTTACAAAATTGGTGTGAATACTTTTGCATAGCTGTGTATACTGTGAATCCCTGCATGTCAATTTATAGATAACCAAAAAGTATGTGGATTATTATTTTTTGTCTGTCAATCTTACTAAAGTCAAGCTAAGAAAACAGAACACAAAATGCAAATCAGGCTAATCTACAAAGTGATGCACATCTGACAAGAAACACCAAGGATCGAAACTCATTTACTAAATTCAATGAATAACCTGGGAGTAATTGGATGTATCTGTTTATGTTAGTATCAATGTGAAAAACACAGTGTGCAAGAAGCCATCTGCCTATAACAGACATTTATGACCTTTTCCTTTTACAGTTTTTATATTATTTACGCATCACTTTGTAGCAATATAAAAGGAAACCAATTGAACTGTAATTTCAGACAGAAAATAAAGGCTTCAGGTAACATCTTGCTGTGTCAGAAGATGCTTCAAATCAACTGCACTGAAGCCCCTGCAGAGACCAGATTTTTGGAAATTTCCTTTTGTGGTGCAACAGATCATCCAAGTGGAAATTACAACAGAGGACAGGCGATCAATACTCTGAAGAGCAAAGAAGGGTGAGCAGATAAATCGAGCTTCCTGTGCATCTCAATTGCATTTTGTCAGTTAAATGGGATACTTTTACTTAGATTTGAGAGCATATATTTTGTCTGAGGGAAAACAAATGAAGGTCAAAATCTTAATCCAGATAAGAATAAAGTTTTATTTCATGCTCACAGGAGCAAAATAACAACCTGTGCTTCAACAGTGCTCTGAGAGAGATGTGCATTTTCTCCCGATCGGCTTTATCTTACTTTTTCATACAAGCTTTGTAATAATTTGCTTTCCAAAAAATGCATTTCAATCCGGGCCATGCAAAACTGCAAACTGTGCTGCTCTCACTCGGGGCTCTCGCATCTGGCAAAGTCTCCGTCTGAACTTTCAGCGTGCAGAGGAAATCAATAAACGACATTACTTTGAAAAACATTAACATTATGGGCTCCTACATGCATCATTGCAATTTTCTCAAGCAGAAAATGGCCTTTCAAGCCTCTGAGGAGGACTCAGATAATTCCCTTTGGATTTTCTAGTTTTAGTCACACAGTGTATTTTACAGGTGCACATACAGACGCGTGGGGGGGGAAGTTGTGACCCAACATATTTCTCTGTGGAGCCTCATGATGAAGGAAGATGGTAAGGTAAGTGATGGTACTCGCTGTCCCCAGAGGCACAGAGTGACTTGCTGTCATAGAGGGAGTGATGCTTTGTGAAATAGCAGGAATCTCATTTTGCTGGCCCATTTTCACAAGTGTCATTATCACACATCTCAATGTCCTGGAAGCTGGAGGCGTCAGTGTCGTCCTCTCTGCTGCTCACACTGTTCCTGAACGCAAGGCTTCCTATGAAGGGATACACGCTACCTGTGAACAGCTCTTTGATATTATAGTGCGGGAGTTCAGGGTCTTGTCTTTCAGGCTTGGTGATGCACCGTACATCCATGGCTTTGTTCCTCTGGTAGTACTTTGAAAACTTATTAAAGATCACAGTGATGGGCAGAGCCACCACCAACAGGCCACAGATGATGCATAAGGTGGCCACCATCTTCCCTGGTGTCGTCACAGGGCATGTGTCACCATAACCCACTGTTGTCATTGTGATCATGGCCCACCACCAACCTGAAGGGATGGTCCCCAAATCCGTGTGCTTTTCCTCCTTCTCCGCAAAGTAGATGAGGGCAGAAAACACGGAGATTCCCACTGAGAGGAAGAGAATGAGCAGACCCACCTCTTGGTAGCTGTGGCGGACGGTTGCACCCAGAGCTCGCAGTCCGATGGAGTGCCGGGCCAGTTTGAGGATTCTGAGAACCCTCATGAGTCGAAGAACCTGGACTACCCGCCCCACGTTTTCCAGGTCTTCGCTCTCCTCCAGGCTCTCTTCGTCAGATTTCTCCAGGGCTAAAGTGAAGTAAAACGGCAAAATGGAAGCAACGTCGATGATGTTCAGAGGGTTGGCAAGGAACTTCCTTCTGGATGGAGCAACAACGAACCTGATGAAGAACTCTGCGGAAAAGCAGGCGATGCAAATCTCCTCCAGGACAGTGAGGACAGGGTCCTCGATGGGTCGGTCATTGTCATCCACCCGCTGAAACTCAGGCATGCTGTGGATGCACATGGCAATGATAGAGGTCAACACCACGCTAAGGGAGGCAATGGCGATAATCTTTGAAGCTTTGGAGTGTGCAGGATCCTCCAGTCTGAGCCAGATGTAGCTCCTCACTTCTCCACACCATGCCCCTTTGAACTTAGC
Organism: Micropoecilia bifurca; assembly: GCA_903067075.1. Lineage (NCBI taxonomy): Eukaryota > Metazoa > Chordata > Actinopteri > Cyprinodontiformes > Poeciliidae > Micropoecilia > Micropoecilia bifurca. Next base: position 81,185 of record CAEGAF010109484.1, on the reverse strand, counting down.
CAGGTCCTTGTCAAGAGCGGAGAGCTCCTCAAAGGAGGAATCGAAGCTCGGCTCTTGATCTTCACTCCGGATGTCCCAGTCTCTGTCCTCGATGTACTCCTTTCTCTCATGGTACCAATTGTTGCAGCAGGGGCTGAGGTGCACCTCATGGATGCCCCAGTACTCGATTTCTTGACTGAAGGAAAAAATGCAGAACTCCTCCATCATGTGGATGCGACCCGTGTGATAGAAGTTGAGCACACAGAGGAAAACGCGGGGATTCCTGTCAAAATAATACTCCCTCTCGCTCGGGCTGTAGTCATCGCATAGCTCCAAGATGGCGTCCTCACTCGGGCAGCGCAGCAGACGTGCCAGGCGTGTCTGAGGGAAGCGGAGCAACATGTCCGGGTCCACTTTGTGGCATACGCCTCCCACGTTGAGGTTGACCTGGTCCTCCTCTTTTCCGTGTTGGTGGAGGATTTGGCCATATCCCATGGTCCTAAAACATCATGAGAAAAGTATTTGCAGTAAAACTCGGAAGTGGTAAAAGAATTTGCCCTGTTAGACATTTCTTCTGTTTGTCTTCTCATCTTAGTAGGCAAACATGATTTTAGAATATTTTAAATAATAATGTTATACTCATATTTAGGGGAAAAATAATCATCCAGGGTTGTTAAACTAATTTTTTATTTTGAGCAATATCAAGATTATGAATGTGATTGTGCCAGAAAAAAAACTGGTTTGATTTTATTGACAAAATAATATTAAAGCATGCAACTGTTTTTGAAGATTCCCTCTAGAGTTTAGAGGGCCATATAAAACACTGTGGTAAACCAGATTTGGCCCCTTGGTCTTGAGTTTGCCACATGTGATCTGAACAAACCAGGCTCCTTTGTGAAAATACTACTCTCCACCTTGTTAACCACATTATTTGGTTTCATTTGACACACCTAGACATGACTTCTGCCAGACCTGTGGAACCAAGAAATCCCTAAACAGAACCAGTCTGATGAAATGAAGTAGGCTTAAACATCTCAAAAGCCAACATGTCATGTTTTGATCTGAAGAAAGTCAAGAAAAGAGCTGAAACAAAGTTATTGATTATCAATCACTCTGAAGGGAATGTCTGGTCTGAAGGGAACCACATTAAGAATCATTGTTCTCAAATGGGGAAATTGGCCAGCAAAATTACTCCTAGGGGGCATTTAGTGACTCATTCGTAAAATCACAAAACAATACAGAAAAACATCCAAAACACCACAGGCTTTATTTATTTTATTTTTTACCTCAGCTAAGCTCAGTGTTCATGATTCATCAATAAGAAAGAAAATAGAGACAAATACATGCATAGAAGAGAGCCAAGGCAAAACCCTATGCTGCCAAAAAAGAACAAATCGTCCCACCCCGCATTTTGGCAAATGCGGGGTGGGACGATTTGTTTGACATCAAACTAACAGTATTTTATTTCAGAGAATGAACATCACAAAAAGTCAAACTTATTGTTGGTGGTGTGATTGGCAGTGCTCGGCTTAAGACCACTTGGATTATGCAGCACAGTAATAATCCACAGCACACTAGAAATTACTTCCCTAAACAGCTAACTAAAAGTAACTAAGAAAGCTAACTAGACTTAAATCAAATTAAGACACTTCTGCAGGACCCTAAAAAGGATATTAATGCTCAAAAAATCTTACAAAGTAGTTTAATTAAATCTGTACTGTAAAACACTCATTGACAATTTAATGACAGTTATTGCCACAGGTAACTCGGTTTAAGTGGTGATTACATGTTTGCATAGGGGCCAGGTTAGTTTTGATAGCTTCCTTACCCTAGGAAGTGAATTTCTTACTTCTTGGACTGATAATTAAATATGTTTTATGATAGGAAACATTTAAATTTAAACAAAAGAAATTTGACAGCATTTTTCTTTACCAGGTTACTGTATTATAATGAGACAAAGGGAAAAAAAACATCTCAGGCAACAGGTTAAGATTAATTACTTTTTTACATCTTTACATGAAATACTATCCTCCAACAGTTCATTCTGCTTCTATCCATGATACGTTTTTGATTTAAAAAAAATCACATTTAACAGGTTTTCCAACACTTTTCCACTTGAACTAAATGCAAAACAAACAAAAAAATAAAACCTACCTGTAGTTTGAGCCTTTCTTTCCATTAAATAACTTTTATGCAACTGCTTTTGTTCCCTTGTTCCACTGATATGTGGCCATCAGGACGATGTGGGGTGACATGAGGAGAAGCAGCCGGGCAGCGCGCTGCTGCAGCCTCACGGACGGGACAGAAGGAGCTGGAGCTGGAGCTGGGACAGCCGAGCGGCAGCAGTTTGTTGCCTTTTACAGGGAGCAGGGAGGGGCGAGAGGACAAGGGAGGAGAGAGAGAGAGCCTGCAAAGATGAAGAGATGCAGAACAGAACAATCTTTGTAGCTTCTTTATTAACAATAGGTTTTTGATGTTCCTGAATATTGACTGCACTTTTGATCGTAACAGCACATTTTATTCCATTTGATAAGGCTGCACCTGCGACCCCTTAATGTTTTATTGTTTAAAAATGTGTCTTGGCTTTTGCTTGAATGCTTTGTAGCTTAAAGGAGCTGACATCAGCTTGTGCATGAAGGACATAGTGAAGTAGTAACGTCAGACATTTTAATGCTCTCTGAGAAGGTACGGCTGTCAGGCTGACCGCCAAGCAAAAGCCTCAGACTCTGTTTGGCAGCAAAACTGAATTACAGCACACTCCCTGAGAAAGAAGAGCTTTAAAGTGACTTCCAGAAGCATTCACATTTGAAAAATTTTTTCACGCAACCAAAAACATTGATTATATGTGTATGTAAAAATCTCAAAATTGTGGCATACACATTCTGCTACCTTTTATGTTGATGTCATTGAATTAAAGTCAGCTAGAAGTAGCTTAACTAGTTAACAGAAGATTGATCTGATGATATGAAGAAAAAAAAAGAAAAAGAAAATTTGGCCTGCATGCACAATTCAAAACTAACACTCCACATGACCCTACAAATATTATCCCCATTGTTGTGGCAGCATCCAGATCTGGGTTGCTATTTTTTATTATGCTCCCACTAAAAATAAAAAATAGCAACCCAGAACTTGATAAGTTGCCCAGAGTTAATGATGTTCTGAACTCAATAAATGTTTATGCTAAAAAATAAAATTTGTCAAATGATCCAGAGGTTTCGAGACTGGGGTGGAGGTTCATGACGCATACAGTTACACCAGAATGGCTTAGAAAAAAACTGACTATTTTTGCTTGCATGGCCCAGTCAAATTCCAGATCAAGTCAATCAATCTTTATGCCTAAAACTGGCAAGAAATGCATAAACACTCATCCTTCAGTCTGACTAATCATCAGCTATTTGGCAAAAAAAAAAAAAAAAACTATTGTCAAATAGGAATAATTTTCAATTTTCAGTTTTCAGGTGAGCAAATCTGTTTTTTATTTGCTCATATTGAGCCAAATAAGTGCATTTATTGCATGAAATTTGAAATTAGAATCCCAAAGATACACAATTTAAAATAAAGTAAATTCTTCTTTTAGTATTTTTAAAAAGCTGGTGAGCTACAAATATCTAAGCATTTCAAACTACTTGCTTAAGCATGGTTTTATAAGCATAGTCTTTTTCATGGCCGGATTTTAGTACATCTTATAGAACAAGGCAAAACGCAGAAACCAGTTGGCAGGAAATCACCATTAGCTCAGGCTGTCCACACAATTATTTCCAAAAGGCTGTAATTGGATCCACCTGTGAACGGCTGTATCCGAGGGATAGGGACGACAGGGACGCTCTCTCTAGACATCCAAAGGGTTTTGACCTGCAGAGTTCCATTTTCTTGACAAGCTTTATAAGAAGTGGCAAACATAGGAACTCTGAGGTTACCAGTCTCCCACAGACTGCACAATGAGCCATCTGCTTTTATTGAGGTGTGATGGTTTTCCATTGAATCAAACTTGATTCAATGATTTGGTGTTTCATGTTTTTAATTCTTATTCCCAGGTGGATTCTCCTCTTGCTAGTGGCTACAAGCATAGAGGCTCAACGGAAGCCCCCTATAAGTAAGGCTATCTGTCTTATAGTGGCATATCTTAAGAAATTTGCCAACTCTGCAGGTTTTTCTTGCATGTGTAGCTTTTTTTTTCTTTTTTAAATGCAGATATCAGAGCAAGATGCTTGGGGAATATTATGCGTGTGGATGTTGGGCCTCTTGGAGAAAGTCTTTTGGATGTTGCTGTTATCATGAGTAAGCTCCTGCTTGTTTTAGTTCTTGTTAAATCAAAATTTTACACCAAAAACTGAAAACGTGTACATTTTCTTATCCTAGATAACACGGCAGTTGTTGTTACACCAAGTATTGCGGCGCAGTGTGGCTTCAGCATGAAGAGTGACTCAATTGGGAATGCCTTAATTTATATCTCCCTCCAAAACTGTTTTGCTCAAAATGTGGTAACAAGACTAAAGCTCTCTAAGCAATACATGCATTTCCCTAAGCCTCTTTACCTGATGAGACACTCCTTTTGTTTGCAGGATGATGAACTGTTCACAACCGCACTACAACTTCGCCTTCAAGGAAATAGGTTTTCTCAAGAAGATGTGTATCAGATAGCTAAAACCTGCCAGTATGATGTCTGGGCCTCCAGAGAAGTCATCTGTGACTATAACTACATGGAAGTGAGTGAACTGAAATCTAGGTCCTGATCTGAATAAATGTTCCTTGCAGCTAAATGCCTCTTTGTGTTTTGTTTTGTTTTCTCCCTCTAGGTGTCGGTAAAACGCACAACTCCAGAAGACTTTCCTCTGCCTGGACATCTTATCCACCCCTCAAAGCCTTCAAACCCTTGTCAAGCTGCAGAGGTGAACTCTAGAGACTGCCTGACTCTGTGTGGGCTTAACTTCTGGATGCCTGAATAAAAGTTGCTCTCTTGTATCTGATTTGCAGAAACTGTCTATGGATGCAGGATTCAAAGCTACAACCATTGTGTTTTTCACACCAGAGGGAGAGAAACCTATGAGTGTGATTGCTGCACAGCAACGTGGATATGGCATTGGAAATACTCCTAAAAGGCTGGTTTTGAGAAGTCCAATGACTGCACCAGAAACTTTCATGCAGACAGTGAGTAAAAGGCAATTTCTGCCTGAGAACTGCTTAATGCGACTTGTTCACAGTAGGTCAATAGATATGAAGTAAACTACTAAGGCCTTTCACTGTCAAAGACTCGGTTGGGACATCTTGACTTGTGTGCAATTATTGTACTCTTTCTTGTTCCATGCTGTGGTTCAAATCTGCTTGTCGCTCATTAACGTTCTATATTTTTGACACCCAGGTAGTAGGGGTTCCCATGAGAATTTTCAAAACTTCAACAATCTTTGAAAAAAAGTGGCTTGCAACACAAATTGATGCTGCAGCTGTTTGTCCAATCCAGGAGGGTAAGCACACTTTCAAGAACCATTTGCTTTGTCTGAGCCATCTTGACATTTTATGGTGTTGAGGCTGCTCTATGGCTTCAATATGTATGCCATGCAGTTACATTATTTGCATACATTTCCAAAGACTCAAATAATGGCAAGCTTAAGTGCAGAACCTGGCAGTTAATGGCAAGCTTCTGCTCACAAGGTAAGGATTAAGAATGCTCTTAATCGGTCTTGTCACTAACTTACAGGTAGTGTCTTCTTCACCCAAAGCACAATCACCTGGTACCTGCCCCAGCAGATGAACCCAATGACTTCTTCTGGACAGTTTAATCTGTTGGAGGTGCACTTTGGCATAAATGGCCAAAGGCTTGACGCTGTGGAGATGCAGACCCGAGAATACTCTGTAACACTCAATGACTTCTACATTGTCACTGAACTTCCCATTGGGGGTGTTGGTGGCTTCTACAAGGTGACTTGGCTTATGGCATTTAATCTGTGAAGCATGCTGTTGGCAAGTTTCAAATACCTTTAGGCTTGTGAAATGTACTCGGATAGGCAACGCTGGCTAACCTGTCTCTTTGCATGAACTGAAACACTCCTGCAGAGCCATGTTCAAAGTGATCTATACTACGTCTCTTATGTGATTGAGCCAATGCTTGAGCTGCTCTGGACAGAGGATGCCACTCGTGAACAAACGAGATACAAAATCTTTTTTCATATCGCAACACATCTGTTACCACGACCCTTAGAACTTATCAACAGTGAGTAACTGGCTATGTATTACTTTGACCATTTGTTTGCAAGCTTGTCTCATGCCTCTATCTTCCTGCAGATACAGTTCCAGGGGAGAAGATGTTTAGGATGACGCTTGGCCATTTTGCTGCTGATGTGGCTCTAATGAACATTACCTTCCCTGCTGAAGTTCTATCCATGCCAGACTGCAGTGCCCGAGGCTTTAACATCTTGGAGCACACGTCTCCTAACACCAGCTTGAAGGTCTTTACTCTCCAAGTGCCCTTTGCAGACCGTGCAGTCTTGCAACAGGTAAAGATTTTAGATCGATGAGAAATGTCTTGTTTGGCATGTCTTCTAATGCTGTCTCTTGATCAGACTGGAGAGGGAGTTACAGTCTACTCCCTTCACCTGACCTTTGGTCTGCTGATCCTGGATGAGCTTGTCACATTCTCTCACAAAGCCTACTTGGAAGTTGTCGTCCAGGATATTGGTCTGCATTTATAAAGATTTGAATAATTCAAATTGCACTACTTGAACACTCATGGTTTGTTTTTTATTTTTTTGACAGTCCTGCCCTCTGTCTCTGGTGACTGTGATAACCATAACTTCTATGTCCTTGTAAAATATGGAAGCCAAGGCTACAACTTTCAGACTGTGGTGGGAAAGCGCTACATGACCCCCAGTTTGGCTCAGCATTATGACTATATGGAGAACAGGACACATTTCAGTTTTGTTGTGCCATTTTTAGCTCCTGATGTTACAGTGGAGGTATGACACTGAAGGGTTTTAATGTTTAAAGCTGGGGTGCCCAAAGTCGGTCCTCTAGGGCCAGCATCCTGCATGTGCTAGTTCTCTCCCTGGTTTAGCCCACCTGGCTCAAGCAATGGCTGGTTAGAAGCCCTAAGAGGAACATTAACAAGCTGAAAAGGTTGTTGCTACCACCAGGGAGAGAACTAAAACGTTCAGGAAGCCGACCCACTTTGGGGACCACTGGTTTAAAGGGACAAACTGTCTAAATTCTAGCAACATTCCTCCTTTCAGGCAATTGAAGCAACATTGATTAGGAGCAGACTTGATATAGTTTTGAGTAATCCAGAGACTAATTCTCAAATTCAAGAATTTTCTGTTACTTGCAATTTTCCCTCAACACTCACAGGTAAGTTACCTTTATATCCACCCTAACATTTTGGTGACCTTGTTGAACACAGATGGTAAACATGTTCTCTTCTAGAATGCTTTCCAAATGGCACAATGACTGCTGTGGCTTTAAAACTGGAATCTGTGCCATTGCTGAACCCCAGCCAGCTCACCCTTACGGATCCTTCCTGTGGCCCTGTCCATAGTGATGACCGCTATGCTTTCTTTGTCTTCACAGTGAATTCATGCGGTACAACAAGGAAGGTACGTTGGCACTCAATGATTACATGGTGTCTTTCTAAAACAGATGAACTTGTAACTTTTTTCTCAGTTCATGACAAATACCATGCTCTATGAAAATGAGATCTCACTGCCAGATGAACTTCTAATGAAAATGAATCCAACATCAGAGGAACCAGAGTATCAGTAAGACTCAGCTTTAAACTCAAGAACTGACTGACGACTTGAAGGGTGGGAAATTGTATTAAAACTTTGCATTAAATTCTCAGTTTAAAGATTTCCTGTTTCTATGACATCAACACAAGCCAGACTGTGGCCTTCAACGCAAGACCTCACAGGAGTGAACCTTATGCAGAGAACTCTGAAGGCCAGTTGCAAGTTGTAATGAGGCTTGCTTCGGGTAAGGTTTGACTACAATTCAATGTCAGATTTGAGAAGGTAACTGATTTAATGTCATCTTAATTTCAGATGACTCCTACCGTGCATTTCAAAACTCTGAAGACTATCCCATAGCAAAATATCTACAACAGCCACTGTACTTTGAGGTGGAGCTGCTGAAGTCTTCCAACCCTCTGGTTTCACTCGAGTTGGAAAACTGCTGGGCAACACAAGAGGAAGACAGAACATCTGAGCCCAGATGGCATCTGATAACTGATGGGTATTTTATCAGTGACACTTGACATAGTTTGTCAAGGTGAAGCTGATGCAAAATGATCTAGACTAGTCTAAGATTTATTCAAACCTAACTTGACACCTTTTGCAGCTGTCCAAACCCTACTGACCCTTACCAGGTGGTCTATCATCTTGTCTGGACTGATGCCAGAGTTAGATATCCCTCCCACTTCAAACGGTTTGAGCTCCAGATGTTTGCCTTTGCTGATGGCAAATATGACATGAGTACCAAGGTAGTTTATGTAATGGTTTGGATGCATAAATCTTGTTGCATTTGACACATAGCCAAATGACATTTTAATCTTGCAGCTTTTTGTGCACTGTGATGTCGTGATCTGTGACTCCAAAAATCTCCTTGGTGGAATTTGTGGAGGCCAATGTTCAAACCCAAAGCAGACAACAAAAGGTGAGATGGAGGATTTCATCTTTGGTGTGCTACACACTAAAGACTTCATCTGTTTGAGCTTAATCTTACATGTCTCCTCTTTGCAGGTCGAAAACGTGACGTTTCACAGGTCTCTGGCTTTGAATATGCATCTCTTGGCCCAATAAAAACTTTTAAAAACACTTAAATTGAAACTGGTTTCTGACTTTTCAATCTACCACAAGTTAAGCTGAAAGTTAGTTTCAATACTTTGTGAATGCAACTCAGCCATTTAGCTTAAGTTACTTTAGATGACATGGCACCTAATGGGTTTTAAGCAAAGATGAAGTTAAATTTAATCACCTTAAACTTGACTGAAAAGCCGAGGTTTTCTTTTTTAACTCAAAGCTTTGCCTTTAATGTTACTGGTGCTATAGTTGTAGACTGGGGTCCATGGTTTAGACTGTTTTAGGAAAGATCTTGCAACACTTATCTAAAGGTACATGCAGTAAACTGAATCCATGGCTGAGATTACACCTAGCTTTTCCAACTAATTTGACACTGGTATTGACAATACTCCATAGTTTGGAGTCAGTAGGTACTTGAGGTGTGAGTACACCACTAGAGTACAAGGATCATATGGGTTATTTGACCTACAAATTATAAAACCATTTAAACAGTTCAAAGGCTATACACACAACCCCCAATCCCCTTACATATTAAATTGGATGAATTGAAGTTAACCCCTCACATCAAGCACCCAAACAGAAAATCTCAATTAGGTATAGATTTAAAGGTATGCTGAATCCAAGTACCCTTAGTTGGTTCCTGGCTGAAGCCATGAGTACTGTAGATGTGTCACTGCCCAGCAGGTCCTATGTTTGCAAAATAAAGAATTTCTTTCCTTACAGATTAAGATGTATACCAGGAGAAAGGAAAATCAATTGTAAAAACAAGGATGTTAAGTTGTGTGCATGATTGCTGTATGGAATTTTACTTCAAGGTGCACTCGTACCCCTTGAAAGCTAGAGATGGACAACCCTCATGCAGATACAAATTACAATGACTTGTACAAGTATGTTTAACCCTTGGTATTTTAGTTATCAGAATAAAATGTGGCTCACTTGGCTGAAAATTTTAGTTTTGCTCCTATTTTGAAGATCTCCTCAGATCAAGTTTCCCCCCCCACAAGTGCCATGTTTAAATTTATAGAATTGCCAACTACTGGCTAAACCAATAAGCTTCCAAGACTCATTACAAGAATTGATCAAATTGTCAAAGGCAGGAATATTTTAGAATTTATTGAAAACTGTTAAGTGTAATGGGTCCAAAGGAAATCTGCTTTTGGTGGGTGGAGCTTTGTCCTGCAATAGACAACAGGATTAGATGAAGTTGCCATTTTAATAGCATGTCATTTTAACTAGACAAACTTACCCCTTCTCATTTGTGTTGGAGTACCCCTCACAGCAGGATTAGCACATTGGCCTTGGCAGATGCCCTCCGCAGGGCTGGTTGTGTCACAAATTACCAAGTCACAGTGGACATAAACCTGTAAATTAGAGTGTTAGTTTTCCAGTACTTAGAATTTTAATCCTATAGTCAAGTTAAACCATTGGTGCCCAAAGTTGGTCCTCAAGGGCTGGCATCTGACATGTTTTGGTTCTCTCCTTGGTGGTAGCAACAACCTTTTCAGCATGTTTAGGATCTTAGACCTTCTAATGTGTTAGCATTTGATCCAGGTGCATCAAAACATGCAGGCCACCAGCCCTTGAGGACAGACTTTGGGCACCATTTAGTTAGACGCTTACCTCGTGCTTCAGAACTTGCTCTTCCTGAATGAAGGCAAACATCTTCATTGAAAAGCGTTTGTAGCAGGAAGGGATAGAAACTCTGTCATCCACTGAGACGGTACTAAAGACTGTTGCATAGCCGTCACCGGAGTACGCACAACTGGAGCAGAAAGTAAAGTTACTCGACCACAAGTTTAAGGATTTGAAGTTGCTCAAGATTGTTTTACCTGGCCACAATAATGTCCCAGCTGGGGAGAGAGGTACTTTCTTTCTGGAGAGTAGCCCAGCAGTTATCCAAGATCAACGCCAAGTGAGGATCAGTTGACTGCACTAACTCAACTTCAAAGAACAGTGGCTCCCTCAGATATTTCTCCACTGGGTAGTCTTCAGCTTCATAGAACTCCTGATATGAAGAATCTAGAGGAGAGTGTCCATTTTTTATTTAATAGTTAGAAGTCCAACAGCAAGTAGTTATGATATTTAGATCAAGTGACCCAACCTGTTGCTAGTCTCATTTGAACAGTCATTTGTCCAGAGCTGATCTCTGCCTTTGGCTCATATAGTCTTGACATAGCATGGAAGGCAATTGTTTGTGTGTCATTGACCACGTAGTAGCAGGAGACAGTTTGCCTACAGAAAGACAAAGTTAACAAAAATCCCACAGCAGATTAAGATGTCAGTTGGTCTCACCTGTATTCAGGGTCAACAGGTGATGTGTGGGTAAGGCCCTTCTCAGAGTTGTAGCCAATCTCATTTTCATACATCATGTAGTGGTCGAAGAACTAAAAAAAAAAAAAAAAAAAAAAAAAGTAGACAAGTTAAGCCTTTGTCCAAGTACCAAGTAGTTAAATAGTGACTTACTGTTCTAGTTGTTCCACAGGAGTCAGCACTGAAGGTAAACTGAGCAAAGCGATCATTGCTAGAGACTGGTATGCAGGACTGGTCCTTCAGAGTCAGCCGACTTGGGTCAAGATTGGGTACAGATTCCACTTTCACAGCCAAAGCACTGATTGTTCCATTGGGGTAGCACCCTTCAAAGAAAAGAGGACATTTTAGGTTCACGGCAATAGAATTTAGTAGCCATCTGCATGTACTTACTGGTGGTTGTCACAGGGAAGTAGCAGGCAAGGAACAAGTCAGAAAGAATCCAGTTGGTAATTGGGTCCCACACGAGAACATCCAGTCTGGCTCGGATTGAATTTGTTGTGATCAACTGGAGGGAGAATAAGCGACAGTGTTGCTGTCTCTAGTCTCTGCTCACCGCACAGTTCAGACTTGCAGTTTTACCTCAAAAGCTGAGCCGGTAGCTGTATATGGCACTTCAATGCTGCCATGTGTGGCATTGCCTTTGAACTTGTAGGCTTCTGCCAACTCTGGTGTCAAGTCCAGACCACCAACCATTGTGTTGAAGTTTGTCCCTTGGCTGCCATATTTCACAGTAATGTAGAACTGATCCTGGTCACAAGTGCCGGTGAGTGTAGGCAACACTGGAGGTAATAAAGTCATTTAGTTTCCCCCCCCTCTGCCCCCATTAGAGCAGAGGGAAGTTTGTGTGCAGGTTTTACAAGTCTTACCAACATCCTGAAGAGATGCCTGCAATTTCACTGCATGGGCAAATGAACTTCCCTCAGGCAGAATGACAAAGCCAAAGACTACATTGAGGGTGTAGGTAGTCACCAATACTTGTGGATTCTTAAGGAGGAGAGTTTAGGCTTAATTAAAAGTGGACCAATAAGCTAAGAATACCTGCAATAGCCAACATACATGTTTAAAGATGACATCAGTATCAAAAGGAACTTTGAGAGAGAAGACTGATGATCCATTGGCAAATGCATGCTGCTGAACAGTGAACCCTCTGGCATTGCTCTCCTCTACAGTAAGGACTCCAGTAGCAAAAGTGATGTTCCTCAGCTCCACATCATGAAGGAATGTTCCAACGTAAAGGCTGAATTCCCTCATTTCTGGCACAGTACCTGAGAGACCAGACATGTTCAAAATTTGCAGCTACCGCTTTCAGGTTTTTAGCTAAACTTACGGTCATCGGTGTAGGGAGGACGAGGCATTGGTGGGGTTGTAATGGGGAACAAGATCTTATATCTTGTGTCTTGTTCAGTTTGGTCTGCCCTCCAGAAAACTTCCAGCATTGGTTCAATAGTATAAGTGATGTGGTACTGGAAGTCTGGAGCATGGCTCTGCAATTGAACATGTAGATTTAATATTAGAAAGTTACAATATACTTTTATTGAGAGTCATCAACCAACCTTGTAGTAGCCATCAGGTGAGCCAATTGGGATCTCCACAATAATATGGAAGTCTGTAATAGACAGATAGTAGCCCCTGGCAGCCATCTGAGCGCTATCCAACCTCAGGCCATCGATTCCCATTTTCATTTCTACAAGTCTAATGCGTCCGTCCAACAAAGGAGTCACACGGCGAGGTACATGCCAAGAGATTAGGTCCTCAGTGAACAGGACGCCACCTAGTCATACAACAACAAGTCAGGCTATTGATAGTCAAATGTCATGTAAAGCCAGATTTAGAGACTTGCCTGTGGGACAAGCAGCTGCCAAGTTGAAAACATTTGGTCCATCATGAGGCATGTGGTAAATGCTCACCTTCAGTACTTCCATGGGGACTCCAGCAACCTATGATTATATTTAGTGCCACTTACAGCTCAAGCAGCTAATGTTTTACAGTTCAACTCTACTTACAGCCTCTGAATAAGTCTCAGCTGTGTTGTAAGGACTCCGTACAACCACACGGGTAGCTGTAGTCATGGCACTGTAACCAGCTTGTTGGGCTTCTTTCAAGACCATTGACATAGGCTCAGGAGTGAAAAATGTCATCTTCCAGATTCCAGACACTTCTTCAGAAGTCTGGGGCAGGAAAAAAAAACAGTTATCATTTTGCCTGGAAAGCTAGGCTTTAGGAAAGTCTCGCAAAGCCATTTACTGTATACTTACACCAGGGATTGTGTTGAGTTGGGAGTCGTCAGCGTGGGAAGCCATGTATGTTGAAACCTACATGACAAAATAATTTCAAACTATCGTCTAGATTAGCTGTGAAGTCATTTTAAAGATTATGACCCACTTCCATGTAGTTCCTGTCGCAAAGGATCTCTCGGGGGGCCCAGCGAGTGTAGCTGCAGGTCTGTGCCACATCATGACTAACCACATCAGAAGGACTATGGCGGTAGATTTTGAGTTTCAGACCAACACCGAAAATCATGTCATCCTAAAAGCCCAGAGAGTTATTACACCAAGCCCAGTTATGCTGAAGCCAGAGTCTTAAGCGCTGCACTAAAACAAACCTTATTCTGAACAAAGCACCCCAGCAGAGAGGTGTAGATTCTAGCGTTGCCCCAGGGGTCTGACTCCATGCTGTAGCCACACTGAGCAGCTAGACTGGGTGTCAACAAGATGTACTGGGTGCCATCTGGATGGCAGAGACAGCATGAGTAACTTGTGCCTTGGCTAGAGTCATTGCAACTGATAAGACCTGAAACTTACTGAGCGCTTCTACTTCAAGCTGATTTCCCACTGCAAGAGCCTCATCGAGGGTCAGCCTCATCAGGTTAGCAACACAGTCTGCCTTTAAACCACTGTCTGTTGAGAGAGCTAGTTAAATCATTTGTTAAAAAGCTTGTGGGATTGAACAGATAAAAGTCAAGCTTACTTGGCTGAGGACTGATCATGTTTGGCCATGCTTGACCCAAGGCAAAAAGTGCCACAATCAAGTTCCAGAGTAACCTGAAATTAGAGGAATTTCAAAGATAAAATGAATTATACGCATTTAAAGAGGAAAAAAATAAAAACTTACAGTTTATTGGATTGCCACATGAAGCAATGTAACAGAAGCCAAACAAAAGACAACTACAGCCAGAGCTGTTTACTGTAAGCACAACAAGCCTACAGGACAAAGCAGCTCTAAAGAAGAGGAGCTGAATGTGATCTGAAGATCCCCAGCACCTGTTTTATAGGCCAACTAATCACAGCCACACCTGTGACATAATTAGTGGAAATTCCTTACACCATAGACTCCCCACAGAGACGAGCAAGTCTGATCAAGATTATTCACCCAGTTTGTCGTTTTGAATCGACTGCTTTCCCTAAAACGAGTGTTTCATTTCTAACAAAAGAGGATGTTGTGCACTTATCTTTCAGGATGAACATTTGGATTTTATTGTAAATTTTAGTGACATACTTTGGCTAATAATAGGTTCCTTTACTGCAAATGCTTTGTGGAGTGAACAGAAGCAGTTATCCTCTATGCATTTGAGGCCTGGTTTGTTGCAATATTTTCATCCCCGACCAAAATAATGACCCAGTTTACCAGTGTGGTAAACCAAAGCTTCACTTTTTCCGCTCATCATTTGTCTCCTTATTCATTTGTTGTGATTTTAACAAATAAATAAAAAAACAGAAATAAAAACCATATTTTCCAGTCAGGTTTTCAATTCAATTTATCAATACATCACAGCATGTAACATCACAATGCACACAATGAATTCAATTTGTATCAATAAATACATGTTTTCATTTCAGTGTCATTCATGCTAATTCAAGGTAATCATATATAGTCTCAGATCCAGTAATAGCCGGTCCTATCCTACATCTATAAAAATACAAATTCAGTTGATCGTGTTATGAAAGTTGGTGACAATTTTCTAGTTTTTGATGCCTAGCTGACTGCATTATAATGCCGACTTGATCACTCATCTTCTGTGATCGACTGAGGTTAAGTCTAGGGCAAGACCGTTTCTATTTATATATTGCCCAAATTTGCCACAAATTAAGGCGTCTTTTCCTCAGTGTTTCTTTACATGTACATGAAGGCCTTACAATGAAAATATTACACCTGACTGAAACAAGTAGATCTCAGATAAGATTTTTTTTTAAATCAGCAATAATAAAACTCAGAAATCAAGCATAAAGTTCAACCAGAAAAGGATTCCAAAATCTGAAAAAAATAAATTAATAATCTGTTTTTTATTTCACTATCATTCACTGCTTATAAAAATAAATATTTTATCATCTTCAGTGTGACAATGTGGAACGAGTGTCTGCATTAAATGTGCCTGTCCAAATGTTCTCAAATACCTGAAAGGACATTCATAAGTATCAGAGAAATCAGGTTTTCAAGAGGTTACACACAGATGCTTGTGTAAAATCATCAGTATCCTCTGTTTAACTTTTCCTGTTGGTCCATAAGTGTTTGTTGAAGGCTCATTTTAGCATCTTCAAAATTAGCATCTAGCTTGAGTGCTTGTTGGAAGTCACTTTTGGCATCCTCAAAAAAGCCTGGAAGAAAACATGAAAACAGCATTAACACATGATAAGGCTAAGACTAGTGTTGTATTTGCCAAAGTTCTAGGCAACATCTAACATAATGACTGTAAACAATCAGCTCCACCTAGTGCCCATTAATAGGATATAGCAAAGTGATCATGCTTCCAAAAAGTCTTCATGATTGATTTTTTGCTCTTTTGGAAAGTATCTTCTAGATAGACAATGCTTATTATCCAAAAGACATGTAAATTATATATGTGTATTGCACCAGTATAAAATATAAATTTGTATCTGTTATGTCATAGATTAAGTCAATATTTTAGGAAATTTTGATTGTATGTTTAGAATTCCTATGAAGCTGTTTAAAGTGGTTCCTTATTTCTTTGATTTAGTTGACTATTCCAAATTCATTATTTATATTTTCACTGTTTCATACAGGTAGATCTTTGGGAGGGGGGTGGGGGGGTTCCTCTAGACTAGCTGTAATAGAGGTATGTAAGGATCTGTATGCATGATGATGATGTAAGTCATAAACATTTGAATTGACAGAAATAAACCCTTGAAATCTAAGTTTCACCATTTGAACTAAATTACTGAAGTAAATGAGTGCTTTAATTGCAATCTTATTTATATGTTTTGCTCTTATACTGACTTATTAAGGAGACAAATGAAATGAAATCTGGACGAACATTTTTTATTTTTTTTAGAAAATCAGGCTTTTAATTTGAAGCGTCCGACCGGATGAAGGCGATTGTCTTGACTTTTTTTGTCTATTTTAGATAATTTGCTCATTGTCAGGGGTGTTTTTTGTTACCTAATCTATAGCGGATGAGTCCTCTGTTGTAGAAGGGGATTGGAAACCGGCCGTCAGTCTGTATAGCGGAGGTGTAATCCTCCATTGCTTCATAAAAATCCACCCGGAAGTACTTTATCTGACCACGATTGTTGTAAGCGGTGGCTAGTTTGGAGGCTTCACAGTTCCTGCGCAGATAAAACAGAAGACGAAACTCTTTAAGGCGATGAATACTAAACCTATACACGGGGCAGATAGAAATAAGCCGGCTTTCGGTAAATAAAATTAATGGCACTAAATTTGAAAGGTAAAAGTTACAAAACACTATTCATATTCTTAACAGCCGTTAGCTTCTTTAACATGTCTTGAAAGGCAAAATAATACCTGGACTGTAAACAGGAAGCGATAAACCTTGCATACAAATCCTCCGCCTTGTCAAAATTGCGTTTGTTAAACTCAGAATGCGCATTTTCAAGTAGCTGACAGTTTTCGTCCTCCATAAAGGTAAAAGGTTGTTGAGGATGTGACGTCATGAAACAGACAGTCTAATCAAATTCCTGTGCGTCTAAAGACGTGCTGTGACATAACCGAGTGTGGAAAAGTGACCAAATGTTTATTAATATTAATAATAATGGCACTGTTGTTACTACATTCCAATACAATTAATTTGAAAAAAAAGGTGGTAGTCTATTGTGGAAGTCTTTTGCAGTATTAATGTTATTTAAAGCTATTAATTCAACCTACTTCATTCTCAGTCAAATTCCAAACAGTTTTTTCATTGTTTATCATGATTAATTTGAGTGAAATGTCATCTTAGATTGAAATATTTTTCACAAAAATTCTACTACCTTTATAGTGGTGTTGTATAAATAAAATATGAATTATTCCTTAATTATTCAGTCAGCAGAGGGCAAAATATCTGACATAATGAAAAGACAATCACATGTGCAGTGGTACCTTTTTTTTTTCATGAATGACACCATCAATGGGACGATTCCTCTGGAACATATACACAATTTACTCTCAGAGTCAAATATACAATTGCGAAATTTCATGTTTGTTCTTACAAATGTTACAAAAGTTCATAAATCAGAAGTGTGAATCTGATTAGTAAAAAATATTTCAGTACAGATTTGGCCCATCGATTTATTGTATTTTTCTTTGTTTAAAACTTTGACGCTGATACCAACTTTAACGTCGTTAGCCTGCTGGTTTGTGTTTTTCTTACAGCACTTAGATTCTAACATCACACGGGACCTGATTCCTGGACATGCAGGCGGATATATCCGGTGCAATTTAGTTCATTTTTCCTCTTTACTTTTCAAATGACCTGATGGATTGGCTGTCTTAATGTTGAGCCATATTACCATGTCAAATATAACCACTGCATGTGAAAATGCAATGCGAGCAAAGATTATTGCTCAAGTAAGGAGCTATATTATATAAATGACTTCAAAATAATAATGATTCTCATTAATAAAAAATACTGTAATAAAAACAGTTTAAAGCATTGGTAAAATTGGTCTTGAGATTTTTTTTTTTTTGTCATCTGTATAACAACAAGGAGACATATAACAGAGAGAAATTCTCAGACAATTTCTAAGGCCAAGAAGTCTCCTGAGGTGGGAAAAAAAAATTACACTTTATGGAGCAAGAGGTCAGTCAGCACCTTAGTGCTTCCCTGAGCAGCTCATTTATCTCTGGACTGTGTCGACGAGTTGACACAGATCAAACAGAACATGCAGACTAAGAAAGAGATGCTACAAACAGGCTGCTTTTGGAGAAATGGAAATAACCTATATTGCTGCAAAGTTTTATGAAAGCTTAACAATGGCACAGCTTCACCTGGTGGACCGTTCTACAACGTCTAAAAGCAGAAAACGCACTGAGTATTAATAGGATTTTGAGGGGGAAAAAAGATTCGAAGTTAGTCCTCAAAAATTACACATCCGTGTCAGTCCATAAGTTTTTAATTTTCTTTTCTAATTATTACAGATAAGTTTAAAAAAAATATGTAATTTATCAGTGAGATTTGAAGCAAATATTATGTTCAGAACTTGCCCAACATGAAAGTTGCTGTTTGCTGAGAGAGTTGACACACAAGTGTCCAAATCCATGTTGGACAGGCATCTATCTTTCATTCAAACCAGATAGGTCTGCTTCTTTCCGCCACAAACCAGTAGCAGAAAGGACTGTCAGCATTTTTGACATTTACAGTCTATTCTGAATTGGATAGTTGTTTTTGTCTCGTTTTGTCGGTTGGTTCATTTGAAGTATTGAACAGGAGAAATGCTTCGTTTCAAGCCATGGATCTGTTGAAAACTACCTGGATTGATCTTAAACACTTCATGAATGTCTTTGCACATAATCAAGACATCTACTGTAAGGTTTAGGATGGTGTAATGACTTCTATTAAGATTTGTTTCTTACATTTTTCAAAATCAGAAATTGTATACCAAGTTATAAAAGCAGCACCTGCTGAAGATTCCGGGTTTTGCACAGCTTCTGGTAAACCTCCTAAACAGAAAAGCTTTGTGTGTCTTCTCTACTTCTCAGACAACTGTGAGTCCCATTTATCTTTTCTCCTGAAAAGATGAACACACTAAGAGCCACTGTGTGTGTGTGTGTGTGTGTGTGTGTGTGTGTGTGTGTGTGTGTGTGTGTGTGTGTGTGTGTGTGTGTGTGTGTGTATGGTAACCATGATGCAAAGCAGCAAACAAACACAAACCAGCTGTCTGGTCAAAAGAGGGAAGAGGATCCAAACCACCCCAGGATTGTTGACTCTGCCTCACCGCAGACAGGAGACGCTCTGTCCACTGGGCTGTTTTAGGAACATTCTAACGATGACCTGCACTGGTTGTTTTTTTGGATACAGCCGGTCTTAAAAAGAGGATTTTTTTTTTTTGTAACAAGTTGTATAAATATATTATCTTAGTTTAGTTAGCATTGTATTTTATGTGTGTGGGGGCTGCAGATTCCAATGCATGAAAGTTTTTGAAGAAGTCTCCTGGCATCAGATGTTAGAGTGAACTATGGCACTTTGGTAACAGAAATGTCAGAGCTCTACTATCTTATTTTTTCATACTCGCATAGAAATACTCAGATATTTATTATTTCTATCTGAGGGTGTATAAGTTTTTGTTGCATCTTGCAGCAAAATGAGACACTTTTATAAAATTGACTTCTAGCTCTTCACTATTGATCTCAGCGTAACAATTTGATCTTTCACTGTATTCCAATAGAGTATAAATTGCATATTATAAACTTGCCAAAAAAATCCTGACTTGTTAATGTTGGTGTAACAAATGTATTTTCAATATTCCCTTCTAATACAAATAAACATTTGTATCCTTTATATATATTCAGATATAAATTCTCTAAAAGTAAACAATAAAAATATACATTTTGAAGATATTTTCTGAAGGAAATCATCAGTTGTAGGTAGGTGATTAAATTTACTTGGAACTACCAAAGCCTGCATGATCATGAGACCCCACTGCCAACACAGGGAAGCAAAAGTCACTTTTTTCTGCTCAACTAAAATTTGCAGCAGCAGATGTTTGGAGGAATAAAGAAAAAGCTTTCAAACTTAGAAACTCTGAACTAAACTGATGCTGCTAACGATACTTGATCATCGTGCAAGTTGGATCGAATAGCTAAAAAACTGATCTTCTATAATTCTTAATTTATTGCAATTAAACAATTACAAACTTTTAATGGAGTTGTGGGTCTCCCAAAGTTTTAACTGGCAACTTTATTTGTTTGATTGTTTGTGTTTTCAACCTGTTCAAGATATTTGTCAAGCTAGATCTTTAGCATAAAACGTCTGGCTTTCAATCTTGCTACCAGCATCGGATAGCAAGTTTTTACTGATTTGTTACTTGAAGACTTGTGTTGTGTACAACTGAATCTCAGTCACATTAAACCCTTCTTAAATGTAAAAATGTTATGCAATATGGCATTATCTGGTCTTGAATACTTTGAAAGATAAACCCAAGAATTAAAATAACAAAGCCAGTTATAAAATACGTATTTATTTTCTGTTAATTTTACATATCTAAATATGCCCCTTCATAACACTCATAATATACAAAACAGAAATGCTTGTTTACGTTTTAAGTATAAACCTAGATTAATGCTTTTTTAACATATAATGGGTTACTTTTCTTAAAAAATATTTCATCCTTCACTGAGTAAGCATAAAGTGTTCTATGTACATATTTTTTGTACATATACTTTAGAACAAAAACATTAAAAAAAGATAAGATCTTTAGTAAAACATAAACAACAATAATAAAGCTTAATATTAGGTCAATAAACAATAGTTTTTAAACATCACATGTGATGCAAATTGCTGCATTTTGAGTCACAGCTTAGGTTGATGGATAAAATCTGTTCTGATGACGTTGCAGATGATGTCTGTGAACGCAGCAGCCCATACGGACGTCGTCTGCTCCTGGAGACAGCAAAGAAATAGAAGTTGAAAATGAACACACAGTGGGTGACTTTAAACAATGTTTCAAACAAAAAAGATAGTCGCTCTTACCAGTGTGCAAAGCTTCATGCGCGGCCCAACATGTTCTCCAGATGCTCTATTCTCCCGGATATGTCAGCTAGTTTGACCAGTCAAGGAAAAAGGGGCTTGAGGAGCAATAAAAGTGCCTGAACACGTCATTAAGCTCTACAGGTCAGCTCAGGTCATACGTGTAGCAGACCGTTTAAAACACTGTCTCCGTTTGAAACAACAGGAAGGATATGCTTGGCTGTGAGCTGCTGGATGGCCACATGTGTCTGCCTCTGGAAAACCAGCATGGCCTCGCATTTGCAGGGATCCTCCACCACCTCCGCCCTCGCCTCTTCACCAGGAGAGAGCAGATTTCACATCAGCGTAGCAGCATATGTCCAGCAAAAAAAAAAAAAAAGAAGTACAGAAAGAACCACCCACACTGTTTTTTTTAACCAATGAGCAAGAAAAAAGCAGATCAAAAAGAAATGGGAGCATATTTTCATAGCAGTACGAATTGTAAAAAAAACCTTCCTCATAGTGACATATAGGGGCTTTGCTAATGTCACTATGAGGACATGGTGGGTTGAACACAAATGTAGGCTTGATTATTATTTGTAAAAAATATTTGTTTTGTTTTGGGGTTTTTTTTACAATACTTTATGTTTAGTATTAGTATGTGTGTGGAATTAGTACATTCTGTTGGTCTGTCGCATAAAATTCAGATGAAAACTGTAACAGCAACATGACAAAACGTAAACAGCCTAATGAGTTATAAACATTTTTGCAAGGCAGAGTAAGGAACAGTTGGTTGGTATGTTGTGTGAACCCATGCAATGTTTTGTATGGATTCCTGAACCTTTAGAGCACCAATAATGTCACAAGAAAAAACAAAAATTAAAGGAAGTGAAGATTCCGTAGGTTCTTACGTTTTGGGGAACATGTTTTCTTGTCTGCATTCAAGATGTAACCACTTTGGCACTTGCAGTAAAAGGATGCATTGCTGTTGATGCAAATGTGCTCGCAGTCATGTCCCATGGCACAGGGGTCCAGACCTGGGTTTGAGGGAAAGTATCAGTACAGATCCATAAGCTGGTATAAAGTATTTTACTTGCTTTGTGCTGAGATGTGCTAACTTATGCTGGAATTTGCTAGAGAATGAATCTTCATAGCTTAATAATTAAATGCATTGAAAGATATTTTTCTTTCAGGTTTGCATTTGGTGGGAAACGCCATCATTCAAACACTTTCACCACATCTCAGCCACTTGCTGTGTGTTAGACAACACAGGTAAAAATCACAGAAACACTGGGAGGACGTGTTACCTGAAAGAGGGATGAACAGTAACACTGAGACAAAACATCTCGTCTTCACAGCAGAACCTCAGCTATTCAAACCACTGGTACAGACATTATAAAGTTCTTATAACCTTATCAAGGTTTCAATATACATTAGTCCCTTTAAACACAGAGAACATTTAAACACATAAGGACACTTTGGTTTCAAACATCTAAAAATTCTTACTTTTTAAAAAAAAAATTAAAGTTGAAGCCAAAAGTTTGGGACTGAATAGCCCCAAAACTTTACAGGCAATTAATGCCTCAACAAGCACATTCTGACATCTGCAGTCCATGTGGGGGTTGAGAGCATCTGCAGCTTGATTTTTTTTTCCCCTCATGATTTCAGAGGTTCACTAATAACATTGTAAATAATCCACATTTTTCAGCAACCACCCCTGTAGACTGTAGGTGCCCTGATTGAGGAACTAGACCAGGGTTAACGGAGGGAAAGGTCCTGAAGGCCCTTCTTTGTCCTACCGCACAGGGTTTCCCTGAACTTGGAGGTGAGCTTCTCGATAACGCCGTAGGTCTCCACGTAGAAGACGTGTTCCTCCAGAGGGGCGCTGGCCATCAGCTGTAGGGACCGCATGTCTGCGCGGTCCACGCCCACGGCATAGATCTCTACGCCCGAGGCCCGGGCCTCAGCGGACACTTCCTCCACCCGGTCTTGAGGCCTCCCGTCAGTCACGACGATGGCCACCTTGGAGATGTTCCCGGAGCGAGGTCGAGCTCCAGACTTCTCGGTGAAGGCTTCTTTCATTGCCGTCTTGATGGCCAGGCCGGTCATGGTGCCAGTCGCAAGGTGCTCAATTCGGGCGATGGCTTTCTTCAAGTTCGGTTTGTTGAAGTGGTCCTTGAGCAGGAACTCTATCTTGACTGTACTGGCATAGTTGACCACAG
Source organism: Micropoecilia bifurca (assembly GCA_903067075.1). Lineage (NCBI taxonomy): Eukaryota > Metazoa > Chordata > Actinopteri > Cyprinodontiformes > Poeciliidae > Micropoecilia > Micropoecilia bifurca. The sequence continues at coordinate 57,996 of CAEGAF010109484.1, read as the reverse complement.
CCACTCTTGTCGCATCTGAGCCCACATCGAGGGTGTCCGCCATGTTGGCCAGGAAGATTCTGACCTTCTCGAACTCGGCAGGACGAACGCTGCGAGAGCTGTCAATGATGAAGACCAGGTCCAGGGGGAGACTCCTGCATGGAGAGTCTGTCTCTGCTGATCAACCAAACCATGGCAAGAATAAGTCCATTTGATAATAAATTAAAAACACTCAAGTTTGGGTTTAGTGGTGAAAAAGAAAATCATCCAAAACAGAACAGTTTGAGATGTACGGCATGTTCCCAAAGGAACTAAATGAAACGATAGTGCATCTCTTCTTTGGTTGAACAAAAATGACAGTGTATGCTGGATAACATACAATGCATCATTTCAGAGTTGCATCTCACTTTCCTTTAAGGAAAATATGCACAACATTAAAAGAGACATCACACCTGAACGGGTCGACATGTGTTAGCATTCCTTTCCGAACAATATCATGCACATTATACAAGAGACTGTGTGTAGCTCATCAGTCAGATCCTCTCTGCTTTTCATTTTAGTTAACCTGGAAGTCAGTGGAAGATCTCTTCACATTTTTCTACTACAGTGCCATGAAAAAAAGTATTTGCCCTTTTACAGATTTCTTCTGCTTTTTTTCTAGTTTTAATGTTTCAGACCACTGAACAAATTTAAAAACAAGACATGTAACCTGATTAAATAGAAGAAGCAATCTTCACATTAGGATTTCAACATATTAACTTAAAAACTGTAGAAAAGTGTACAAAAAAGGTAAAAAAAAAACTTAAGGGGCAAAGACATTTTTGTTTTATTTAAAATACAGCACCGTATGTGTTTAAGAGAGATTGTTAGTTGTCGTCTCAGTGTGTGTGCGTCCCTTAGAGAGCGGCACCAGTGTTGTTGTCTAGCTCCTACGTAACAGGACAGGCCAACCGAAGTTGCAAAAATACATCTGACCTTGAAAGTACGGAGGGGAATTGGTTGGGTTGGAAAGCGATCCTGACTGGTAATATTCTACCTGTCTCCACAGGACTGATGGTGGTGATGAGGCCGCTTTGGGTACTGACCGGTTGCTTCCAAAGAGCAGGGGTCTCCACTGGTGACGCAGTGGTCACGATGAAAGTCACAGGTGCCTCTGTAGCTGCAGGGAACGTTGGCCTCACCGTGTGTCTCGGCAGAGTGGGCAGAACTAAAATAGCTGCCTCTGGTGCTGGTGCTGACTTTGTAGGGCACGGACCTCTGGGTTTGTACAGCCATGGGCCTTTGACTCTGTGTTGGGGATGCGGTCGAGCAAATGGTGGAGATAAACCTGTGTGTGTGTGATGCGGGTGTGGTGCTGCTGGCCCATTGAACCTGTGGTGATGGGGCAACATGGGGAGCAGGGGCCTGTGGTAAGTCACTGGTGGAGATAGAGGAAGAGGTCGATACACTACCGGTGGAGGGATCCTTGGTGGCTGGTAGTGGTAGTGATACCTTCCTCTATACGTGTAATCACTTCTGTGATCTACAGGCCCACCAGAAAGGAGAAGTGATAGAGAACATTAGAAGGATGAAGGAAGGCAAACATGAAGGTTTTGTAAGTTGACATTTTAGTTAACGCTAGTTACATTAACGACAATCAGACATTGTTTTATTGTCCACAGGAACACAGACACGATTAGTAACATTTAAAAAAATTAATATTTGATCACTGGAGATGTTTCAAACATGCAGGGATTTTTTAATGGTAAACTGTTTGTGAAACTCTCCAGTGAAGGCTCATCACCATGCAAAGGGCTCACAAAAAATATAGAATGCAGTTGTTAAAACACTTGATAGTGGGTTAAATATTCATCCATTGTAGCCTTTTAACGTGCTTCACTTTACACAAATATTCACACGGCTCATTTTAATGTCGTCTTTTAAGAAAGATCTAACCAAGGACTGGGTTCGCAAATGAACCTGTGGCTAGAAAACAAAATGCTGCTATGTTTTATTTGTTGCCTTTGATGAGATGAATATGAATTGAATTAAGCTCATCTATTCACATTTTTGACAAGTCATATCTAAAAATCTCATTTTATTAGCATTTTATTTTGCAGAGCATCACAAAATAGCACATTAAACAGATGCTTTTTAGAAATAAAAACCTGAAAAATGTGACAGAATAAAAATGTTCAATAAGTGGATAGTTGAGTTTTTTTTAACCATCTAAAACTACATTACTATTAAAATTTATATCTTTTGCAGGATGACAATATATTTTTCCTTCTAAAGCTTCAGAAACACAACTTATGCTTTATGATAAAACAAAACCTCTACCATCTAAAGGTATATTTTCTGAAGAAGTGGATTTTTAATGAACTTACTTGCTGGATTCATGGTCCTGAGTACTGGTTGAGCATTGTGTCTGGTCTGAGCATAACTTTGTGCGATTTTCAGTCGAGGATCTCCTGCTTTGAGGTGGTAGGTTGCATGTGCAACATCAGGAAACAGCAGCGAAAAACAAAAGAGAAGGCTGCAGGGAAAAGGCTTCATCTTTAGATCACTTAGCAGAGTCCGTCTGTCGTTTCAGGATCGGGGTTTCTGGAGTATCCTGCTCGGCTCTGCAGGGGATCACCCACCTCCACATATGAGAAGGTCTGAAGAGAGACTTCCCACCCAATCCAAAGGGCTTGCAGGATAGGGAGAACAAATATTTGTCGAGGAGGGTCTAAAGAGGCTGCTTTTCTTCAAGTGTGATTCCTTTAAGCCACGGTTAATGTATTGCTCATGCTTTTATTTTTTTTTCCCCTTCTCATGTATATTTTCTTTTAAAATCTTTCCTCTAAAGGAGAGTCGTTCACTTTTTCCTTTTCAATTTGACAAACAGTAGGAATCTGTAGGTTTACAACAAACATTATGTTCATACTTTCATACAGTTTTTATTTTTGGTCCTGCATTAGAAGTTTTCATCATTGAGCAAAAACCTTCCAAAAATATACATAAAAAACAAAGTCAGGTCAATGTGGCATCTGGAAATGCAGCATGCATTTCTAAAAATCTGATTTTTCAAGTTAAATTCTTCAGTTTCACAAATAAAAAAATAAAAAATAAGAGTTATTCATTCTTTAATCTTAATCCCCAACATCAATGAAAAAAATCTGCATCTGTTGGACTGCATGGAGAGATTATGTGAGCCGTCTTTACTGTCATTAGCTGGGTTTGGACTTTTACCAGTTTCCTTGTATTTGCTCAAAAACAAACCAAAAAAAACAACAACATCCCAACAGCATGACCATCCTGGTTCACAATGAGGATTCATATTTGCTTGATTGGAAACTAAGGAGTTGAATTTTGGTCTCTTCTGACCAGGCCGTCTTATATCACTTATTACGTCTCGACTAGCCAGTTTTCCATAAAAAGCAGATTTGCAGTGTGCATCTGCAAGTTGAGATTAAACAAAAGATTGTTACATGTCAGTTTAAGAGATTAATTTAAGGGAATAACATAAAACAAAACTAGAAAAATATGAAGTGGGGGGGAAAGAAAAGTCACAAGATCTTCACATTATTCTGACACATTTATTTAAGTCAACTGTTTTTTTTCCACAGGGATTTAAATCATTACCAATAAAGCAATGGGAGGATTGCGTTGATAAGCATGCAACAACTAATGCTCACAAGACTAGCCGTTAATCTCCACACGTCAGGCGAGAAAGAGGGAGAGAAAAAACGATCAGTGTTCTTCTCTCCTTCAGTTCCAGCTGGGGAAAAACAAAAAAAACTAAGCAGCTTTGCTCGAACGCCACTGCAGCAAAGCGGTGATGACGCTGTGAACCGTACTACTGCGAAGCTAAATAAATACAGACCAAAAAAAGTGCTAAAGACTCAAATCAGGGGAGAGGTGGAATATTTTAGGTCTTAAACAGCAGAAAACTGGAATACAACTTAATAAGAGCTCTAAGAAGCAGATTGTCATAGTTTAACAATTCTTTAGTACTTCATATATTGATCTATCAATAAAATGGTGCTGGATTGATGAGCAAATCTCTAGCATTTTTTTTTTCACATATCCCTTTTACTAAGACTTAAAAAAGGTCTGAGGGTTTAGGGTGGAAAGGGTAGAGGGGCTTCCTTCCAATGCTTTTCAAACACCACATTCATCCATTCATTATCACATACATTTTAATTTTCCCCACATATCCCCCCCCCCGACCCCCCATCACATCTCCAGGATGCTCTATAAACACTAAAAGAAATACAGTGGAGAGATTGAACAGAACATTTTTAAAGGACTCACACAGACACAGAGGGTTCGGGGGCATAAGGGCTTCATGGTGTTCAGAAATGGGTTAGACTGGGGCGGGGGGGCATGTAGGAATGCATATGATGGCTGGGTGTGCATGTGCATGTCCTGGTGACACGGCTGGTGACTAGGCTGGCATGTAAGGGGGAGGAGGGTCTTTCTCTGGCATCTTCATCGCCATCTCATAGGTGGGCAGAATGTACTGTGCAGGAAAAGCAAAGGAAGTCGTTAGATTCAGTGTGCAGTAAATATTTTAATGTATTCTCTAGAAAACCTGATTCACTTTCAAAATGTAGCAGCTAAACACGTACAAGCAATAAATATGGATTCAAGAAAATACAATAAGAAACATCCAATTTTCAACATTTTAAGCTAAAATAAAAAAAGAAAGAAAACATGGATTTTATGTCTCTTCAGCTAGAATGCGCATATGGCTTCTGAGCCATTATTAAATACTAACTTTCCAAATGTAATTATAATTTCAGAAAAAAACGTGACTGCCTTTATAATGCATTATAAACTGAAAATTGTTGCTTTTAGTTACCTTCAAACGTGGGGAATATTTGGAAATGAAAAACAACAGAAAAATTCTTTCCATCAATTGAGTCTTCAACATGATTTGAAGATGTGTGCAGTTACTTATACTCTACATGTGTTTGTAAATATGAACTTTCCAAAACTAACTGGTGCTTTTATAGTCTTTAAGTGTAGATAAGTACATGTATTTACTTCTTCCAAAAACTGAGGACCTGTCTAGCTGCCATAACACCATTAACATGAAAATGTATATTATTTTGAATAAATATTAACATCGACAGTCAGAGCAGCCTTTCTAAAGCATTATTTGTTATAACCTAAACCGTTTCTCAACATGACAAACTTCCTGAATGTGCTTTGTGAGCCACCTGTTGGTTCGACTTCGACATTACACCTATGAAATCTCGTACCAGGATGCCATCATATCAGCAAATTAAGTGTCCATAAATATTGACTGCGACTCACGCATACCTGGGGAGGGGTCTCAAAAGCCGGGTACACAGCAATCTCTGGCATGTTCCTGTTGTTGATGTACTTGTAGCAGTTCCACACGCAGTTGATCAAGTAAGCCTGGAAGCCATTTACAAAGAGCTACACTTACGCATGTACATTAGCAGGTTTTTTTATGCTTGTAAATACAAAAACCTAAAACCTGTTCACTTCAACAGCCAGATAACAGTCACCAACATACCAATTGGTTGGATGATATACGGAAGAGCATAATCTGGATTAAATCTTGACAAGCAGGCTGACTGCTTTACCTTGAGAATGATCAGGAAGGCGAAGAAGACCAGCACAAAGAGGAGGAGGCAGCTTGAATTCAGAGACAGAAGATAATCCTTGTATGGGAAATCCGGCTGAGGAGCAGGAGAAAAAAAACAGTTTTTTGAAGCTGTGCTATATGAATTTAATTCACACAGAAAAGACTGAAACTTCTGTTGTGACAGGTGGATGGTACTTTTTTGCAGACAAATAATTTAAGATAATCTTTCTGTTGGTGTAACATTGCAGAATCATAAATATTCCTCTTCACAGTCTGTTCCTTTAGGAGCACAGTTTGTGCGCACGGAAGCAAAGATGTCTCGGGTCATTTAAATAATTCTGTTTTTAATGACCCCCAGGGCCTGATTATGTAAACTGCTTTCAATTAAAAACAGCTGCTTGGTGCAGCTAAATCTCACACTTATCCATTTGTCAACGATAATAATGCAAACTCACATGATTTATTAAATCATCATACAGTGCCTGGTAAAACTATTGAGACTGTGAAGTTTATTTTTTAATTAATTTATTTACATTTTGTGATGTTAGACTCAAATGTAGAAGTGTAGCATGCAAGTCTTTTTACCCTATTTGCCTTAATATGCCCAAATACAAGCCGGTGTAATCATTTGCCCTAAGAAGTCATTTAATATCTTAGTATAAATGCAGCTGTTCAGTGAAGACCAAAGAGGTTTGCACATTAGTGAATAACAGAAACTCTCACCTATGTCCACTTTTTTTTTTTTTTAAATGGTGGTGTCATCATAATACTATGGAACAAGTAATCTAGTCAGAGCTGCTCAGAAATCAGATGGAGAAACATTTAAAAGTTTTCCAAGAACTTGACACTGGGACAGAGCTTCACTGCAACAGGATGCAGCTTTAAGATGCTTCTCGTCTCCAGCACACCTGATTTCATTGAACGGCTTGAATGACATCCTGATGAGACAATTCAACCATTTTACTCAGGTGTGCTTCAGCAGGGAGGCATCTATAGCTACATTCACACGGCAGGTCTTGATGCTCAAATCCAATGTTTTTTCCTGAAACCTTTATTTATTTATTTATTCTTTTTGTGGAGAATCAACTGCAGCCATATCAGATTTAGTACGCAAGAAGCACAAAGGCACAAATCAGGTGAAAAGATCAGAACTGGATATCAGATATCGGTCACATGTGGGCAAAAAAGTTGATTTGAGTCACATCTGCCAGCTGTGTGATTGTAGCTTCGATGTTGCAGAATAGTAGCTCTCGATGACTGGACATAGGCACTCCAAGTTTATATCCAAAATTTATTTCTTAGAACGGCCCAGTCAAAGCCTGGACCTAAACCCAACAGACAATTTGAGGCAAGGCTTTAAAATTGATGTTCAGAAATTTTCTCCATCCAATCTAACTGATCTACAGTTACAGAGAGAAATGTAACTTATAGTTTGAAGATGTGAAAATCTAGTGGAGATATAATCAAACAGCTTTGCAATAGTAGCAGCTAATGTGAGATTCTACAAAGTGCTGCATTAGTGGGTCTTAAGATAAATACATGAAAGACTAACATTTTATGTATAACAAATTATTTAAAAACTAGATTTCTCTATTCTTTAAGATATGCATGACTTTGTGCTAAGCTATTTTATGTAATCCTAATAAAACACACTGAAAACTCCAGCTGTAATATCACAACATTTGAAAATGTTTCCATCAATAAGAGAACCATACAGTCAGAAAATGGATTATCTTATACAAGTCGTGCTTTTTTTTTCTTCAAGGAAATACAAGTGATGAACTGTGAGCGCTGCGCAATAACGTCGACTTCCTGTTTACCAATGAGTGAGACGTGCTGTGTGGCTAAAGCAGGAAATGCTGAATGAGTCAAACAGACCAACAGCAAAATCATAAAAATCCAGTAAGTGAAAGCAAACATAAGATGACTACAGGTGGAACCCGACAGTGAACTGTTGGGACTGACCAGCTGCTCCAGGTAGTCCCGGATCCTGGGAAGGTAAGTGAGAGAACTGATGGCCACCAGGCAGCTCAGAGCAAAGTCAAACAGCTGGTAGCAGAAAAACGGGATGAGCCATCCATCACGGTGCTGAAGAAGGCGGACACAGTTGGAAAACAGAAGATTAAATGAGAACGTGGACACATCTTTACTGAATTTGGACGGACCAGAATGCTTAATCTCATCCGACCTCTAGACATCTTAAAATAACATTCTAGAAATTATTAAAATTAACAAACTTTAAGTCCATTCCTAGGTCTCTTTATTTTCTAAGGAATATAGATTAGGTTCATATGATGCTAGAAGACATCAAATTAAAATAAGCAAGGTGGTCCTTCCTCTAGAAACTAAGCAGTTTGGATTTCACTTCAAAATAATAATAAAAAAGCACTAAGGATGGGACCTACTTCATTTGAACCAACATTATATTCCTAACATTACAGCTGCCACGCTATACCAGAAGGGTTTCTACAACATCTTATTGGAAAGTTATCATAGCGCAGCTAAAGTACGACTTTTGGACAATCTGCATATGCCTCCTGTTCCCGGTTCGCAGATGGTAGTCGTACTTTAACTGTGCAAAAAATCTAGGAGTTTAATGAAGGTTCATGTGACAAAGCTACCAAACCTGTCCTCCTTGTTGCCATCAGGCAGGCCTGCGAGGTAAACACGACACGCAGTGAAAACACAGCATGGTGTGGAACAGACCTGATGCATCACAATTCCTTTCAACAACCACTTATAAAAGCTTTACTTTGTGCCAACTTTCGCAGGGGGAAAAAAGAAGCTGAATTCCTTCCACGGATTATACATTTGCACAGAAAACCCAAGACAAACCTTTTAAAATGTTAATTCTGCCACGACTTACAGTGATTGCTCCGTACACCATCATGGCACTGATGGTGAGCATCAGCAGAGAGATGGCAAATCCAACACAGGCATTTTCTACAAAAGAGCAAGAGATACAATCGTTGAATTCTGGCCACAGTACGACCTTGGTGTATAGTAGAGGCCAAGAGTCGAGATTAAGTGTATATTTGCCTGCGCTTTAAAAGAGGCAGCTGGGATTTGCATACTCGATAAGACGCCCGACTCACTCAGCTTTAACAGAGTAGCTCTGGGGAGCATTAAGTCGATCTCTTTCAGCAGAGTCAGTAAATATGAAAGACACCGTCTGAGATAATGAAACGGTCTACCTTTCAGATCCTCTTTTCTCTCATCACTTATCCTCTCACTTTGTTAACTCTTGCCCTGGGGTGACTCGTGCCAGAGCTGCTGCAGTAATGCAGTCTGTATCAACTCTTTGTTATTCTGTAGCTCAGATTAAACAATCTGTGCATCAGTATGACCCCATCTGACACTTCTGATGTCAGATGGGAACAAAAAGCACCGTCTACTGGAGCTGATAACTTGGAACTACAGTATGAATAGAATTAGCATTAGAATTATCAAGCAAGAATGTGTGTGGGGGGGGAACTAATTTTAAATTGGTCTTAAAGTCAAAGTTTACTCAGCAGGGTTAGAGAACATTCTATATTTTTGAAAAATTCCAGACAGTGACCTCAATGGTGCTTATATAAGCAGCTTCAGTTCAGGGTTCCACGTCAAAGTTCATTCTTTTCCAGGTCCTAACATTTCAAAGTACTCAAAACAATAAACACAAAAGTTTACTATCACACTATTACTCATATCTCCACATTTAATTTATTCGTTTTGTTTAAATAGCTCTGATTTAAAACACATGTCTAAAGCCACTTTACGAAGAAAAAAAAATCCTAACTTATATACACAAATATATAGTCAATAAATTCCAATTCATATCCACCAGTTTGCACACAGAGCAGATATCAAATTATTATATGTTTGCTTACCGGACATCCTGTCGGAAGCAAAGTAATGGTCAATGACCTCATACTGCAGGTCGATAGTTGGTACGTTCTCTGGGTGCGTCACAGCCACGGTCAGCAGGATCCCCATCAACAGGTTGACCACCTGAATACAGGAAACCACGGAGTAACACTCGAGTTCAACTTAAATTAACTTGGGGTTAATCTGAATTCGCTTTCAAAGCTGCATAAAGTTCAGGATGCAGATAATGCATGAAGAAAAAACAGGAACTTAAAAAAGGCAACAAGCGCCTTAGTTGAAACCAGAGAACACTAAGAAATTATGACACACAGGAGAACAAACAAAAGGAAAAGGGTTTATGTGGGTTTTTTTATATGAATGATGAGATGTGAATTTAATCTGATATAGAACTAATGCTTGACTGGCCCTTTAAAAAAGAAGGAGTCTCTAGAGTGCTAGGAGAAAATTTAAGAAACTATTCATGTATTCAATTATACATGTAATTAAAAAAATCTAATATTTCATCACAGCAGCTCCTGGAAAACATTTTTAGTTCAGTTTGGTAAGCAAATATTAAAATTTGAAAATGTAAACATGCCATCCTACTTATAGCAGTTAATCCAATGAACATAAACAATACCTATGTCAACATACAACAGTCTAGGCAAAGTAAAAGTAAAAAAAAAATACCAGCTAAAGTTCTAGTAACTGTACAATACCCTGTGCCCTCCCTCCATCATCTGCAGATAACAGGATGACTAAACTGAGTTCAGCTGTAATCTGTTAACTGGAAGGACAAAAACTCAGGAAGACATGTTCATTGAATTGACATAATATTGCAGATTATGGTAGCTTGGCTAAGTGAAATGACAAAGCTCCATACAACACAAGCAGATCATGCGCCTCACTAGGCTTTCAGAATAACTAATAGGGAATAAATAAAACTAATCTTTGGGTTCATCTTAAAAGCAGTAAACTGCTAACTGCACACACAAGCATAATATGGCAACATATAAATATAAGCTCCAGTTTGGCTCCTGCAACAAAACCTTCCACCAGATACATAAGCTGGAGAAAGTCTATTTTTCCGGTGTTTAAAAATGCTAATATTTTTCATTATAATATGTGCTTCTGTTGGTTCTTATTATCTGACGATCGTCATGCAGAAGTTAGCGGAATATCGGGTCACAATGTCACAGGTTTGACACATTTAGAAATCACACAAATACTTCCAACAACCATTCACGGACAGCATTTGTTGTAAAAAAAAAAAAGTTCTTGAATTTCACGTCTAATATTATACTTTAGCAGGCTCATCCACGAGAAACGCCACATAAGTTAGCTAGCTATAGCTAACATTAGCATCCCGTTAGCGTCGCTTCGACATAAAACAGGCTTTTCACGCTCAAATGCTAAAACTATTACTTATTTAAATAGACATGAACAACCAAAACGTATTCAAAACTGAGCAGTAATCTTAAATAAACCGCAAGGTTAATGCAACTCCTTAATTACGTAAACTTAACAGGCGAACGACGCAGGCTAACGCTGGCGTATTGACCGTTATCGAGAACCATCTTACGCACCATATACCATGTTCCCAGGATGATGGTCCCGGTGCGAACATGGCAACATCCGCAGCACCGGGTGGTGTACAGTCTGTCTCGGCTTGGCTTGAAGTGATGCATGTCCTCTACCAGTGTAGGGAGAAACATCTGGAGAGCTGGCAGGAAACGTCGGAAAAAAAATCTTCTCAGCATCAACAGTCAGCTAACGACCGCGGAGAAACGCCCACCACGCCACTACCCCCCGGCGATCTGCGCCTGCGCACAAGGTCGATTTAAAAACAAACCATCTGTCGTGACGTCAGTCTACGTTCCTCCCCCCCCATCAATGTTCTTAGCTTTTAAACTTCAATAGCGATTTAAATAATACAATGCAAACTGTAGCGGAATTTTATGTCAAAATTTGAAGCATAAACGACATCAATGGTACAAGGGAGGCTAGATGGATTTCAGAAGTGTAATATTTACAATGTTCTGGAAAAACTGTCATTTAAAGGGGGTATTTTTAATTGATTATGTAGAAGAATGTCTATTCGAGGGAATAAATAAATAAATATGTCCTCTTTATGAACCAGCAGTTGTGATTTTGTTGATCGGTGTATTAATGTCTCTCCGAAACTGCACTCTCTTGTATGCTTAGGTTCCCACATCTTATCTGCTTTGAGTAAAACACCCAGAGAAGAATCAGTTGGCTCCCATCTTTCTTAAATAGAAGCATGTGAAAACCTTTTATTACTTGACCTCTTGGTAAAGTTAAGATTAAAAAAAGGTTATAAACATTCAATATCGAAAATGTGAAAATGCAGTGACCCCTAAGGCTCTGGTAGTTTATGCAACATTTAAAATACATAAACAAATAAACAAATTCATTAAATTAATTTTTTTTAAAGAAAAAAAAGAAAAGAAGCATTTTATTTTATAAAGTGCAATAACGTACCATTCCTTTGGTGTACATGTGATCATCTGTTGCGAAGGATGCATTTGCAGCTACAAAAATACTTTTAACGTCAACATGTGAAAAGCTCAGTCCAGTCTGCTTGAATTATCCATTCAGTTTAAGGCTAATCTGTTGGCAATTCTTTGGATTAGACAAAAAAAATGGAATAATGCAAAACATGTAGATTTTATTTTAGGCTCTAGGCAGCACATATTTACAGATGAAGAAGGTTTTTCAACTTATATGAAAAATATATAGATGTTTTTGTACAGTTTTAGCTCAGTATCCACTCAGACTGTGTTGGGGGTTTTTTTAATAGTATTTTCAAAGTCTCTATTGTCCAGTTAAAAATTACTTAAAATTTTTAAATGGACTAAAATTAGTCGATGATTACTTCAATAATCGAGTCGTCATCATCATGATTATCATCATCATGATTATCATCATCATCATCATCCTCACTCTGATTAATTCCTTCAGCCCTGGTCTTCACTACCTCTCCCATTACACAATCATTATTATAAGCTACTATTCGTTCATGTGGAATGACTATCCATGTTTTGACAAAATAAACGTCTGAGGTAGGACTGGGAAGTTTTGAAGCTGAACCAGGAAGTGGTGATGCGGTGAAATTTGCCCCCTGCGCATAGTGATGATCCAGCAAGGCAGTGGCTGCATTGATCTTGTTGTTTCTGCGAGATCGGTACTTCGCTCTTTGATATCTGTTGTAACAAGAAGGAAGCGGGAATCATTCTCATATTAAGGCACAATAACAATAAATGGATGACGCATCTAAAATAATGCATTACCATCATGACACTGTGATCTGGATTTATTTTGGGGGTATTTACTTGTATTCAAATGATGACCATCACCACATAATCTGATTGCAAAAGCAAATCATGCACCTTTTCAAATTGGCTTCAGAGAGTCTCATTCTTAGTTCAATTTCCTCAGGAGTTGCTTCTTTGGTCAGCTTCAAGGTTGGGGCCCAATCTGGGTTGGATCTGTCGTACAAGTCTGCAGGTCTGCCTACAAAGCACAGTGTTTCCACAGCAACCAGTTTAACACTGACTGACAGCACTGACAATATGGTTATTTTTCAGAAACAGTTTAAAAATGTCCTTACCACTAATAAAGTGGTCAGAGCAAATCCGTGATGTACCGGACGGTTGATCTTTCCTCCCTATGTTAGTCAGCCAAACTCGTCGACGCTCGATGCTGAGTCGCAAAGTTTGCTCACCTTCTGTTGTCCTGACTTTGGGGATGTAGTGAAAACTCCTCTTCACTTTTTTGTCGCCTCTGTTCTTGCACCCTTTAACCCAACAATACACAACCATCTTGGTTCTCTTCGTGCGGTCAATGTAGTGGAATGCTTCTTCTTCTTCTTCTTGGTTTTTATTGGCGGTTGGAAAGAAACGTGGAATTCTGATTACTGGTTCTTCGTACTATCGCAATGGCGCCGGTGTATCGTGTGGAAACGTAGTAAAACTCCTCCTTTTCCTGCTGAAGTGCATTGTGGGATTAGTCGTTTTTATGCCAGACTCGTGTAGTTCAGTCGCGGGTGGAGGATCAACAACCATATAAGGATGAATAACTTTATATTAACCTTGATTAACAATAATAATAAAGATTAATATAAAGGCTTGTTAAATCTTTTGATGGAAAACTCTGTTAAGTATCTCAAATTAATTTTATCTATGAGGTGCAAATTCAGTGATTCTTGTCTAAAGGCTCAGTACCAGTGACCAGCTGCTTGCCAGGCTTTTATCAGCTGTAAAATATTTTTTGAAAATAACTTTTAGGAAGGTATTGAACATATTTCTTCATTAAGCCCACATTTCTATATTAAAGCTGTTTGCTTTTTTTTAGTATGATGTGATACTCTGTCATAATCATCAGGTTTTGCTATCTGTATGAAAACATGAAATATCACTTTGTGAACTGAATGGCTAAAATTAATGAACTTTTGACATTTTGATTTATTAAATATAACATTAAATTGCATGATATGATCTTCTTAGTTCTAAGGACACTTGGTCCTGAGAAACAGTTATTTATTTTTTTTTAAGTCTTAACAGTTTTCTCAGGAGATATTTACTATTCTTTCTTTTTTAAGTCCAGTCCAGGTAACTGACCATTTCCAGAAGAATGCATTTTTGTTTGCATGGACTCAACACAAAGTCAACCACAAGAGTTCATAATTCAAGTGATGAACAAGCATTGCATTCACACAAAAACAATTTTAAGCATCTTAAGACAAGATTTGTTCCCCTTTCTTTAAGTGCAAACAAAAATTTGAGAAAAAATTGAACACATATAGTTTTAATATTGCACAAATTGTCAATTCTAATAAGTTTTCATCCAATATATTAAGACATATCATGTAATTAAATCACATTAAGAGAGACATTATACAGGAAGTACTACATTATAAAACACTAAAAAGCCAGTTATACTGAAGACTTTTTAACTTATATTGTATAATTTAGCAAAATAAAAGGTAAGAGTGAACATTTTTGCACTGCCCTTTTAGCACTGGATCAGCCCATACACAACTGTACATAAAATTCATAGAATCAAACAACTACCCATTAGTTCCGAATTTTGATGATGCCATAATTCTATTTTTGTAAGTGTTGTTGAATCTCAGCAACAACACAAACTAATCAATATTTTATTGTAGTAAAAATCTAAAAGGCTCTGAAAAAGAGATACAAGCTGCCACAAGTCCTCTCTCCCCCATCTTTCCTTCATGCTTTATATTGTGCAACAAAAACAATAAAAATTGCTACTGACTGATAAGTCAAATCATGCATTGAATCTCATTTCAAACCGATATAAAGGATTATACGGAACAGACAAAATCCAGGATAAATAGTCAACGCTTAGTTTAAGTTATTGATCTTCATGCTTCTAATGAAAACTATTAGATATTTCTAAAAAAGAGGCAGAATGAGATCCTTGAAACATTTTTAATCATGTTTTATCACAGACATAACGTTAAATTAACAGATAACAGTCCGCCCAGGAAGTATTCACACCCCTTCTTTTTCCACTTATTTTGCTACAATACAGTCTGATCCCAAAATAGATTTTATTTTTTAATGAAAAGTTTACACAAAAATAATTCACATTTTTTAAGGTGTTTTTGTAAAAAGAAAATCTAAAAATGTTAACATTACTGTAACTGATCTCGATGCATCTTCACCTCTGCTAAATATAATATATCGGACATGATTTGGAAACGAACAATCTCGTATAAAAAAGGTCTCAAGGTTGACAATTTGTATACCAGAACTCCACCAACAAAGTCAAAGGAAAAGTCAGTAGAGCTCTGAGGTTGTGTTGAGGCAAAAATCTGGGAAAGGATGTAAGAATCTAGGATTTTTACAAAAACTATTTTAAAATAAAAACTGTTAATATAGGGGTGTGATCACTTTCTGGTGAAAAATTCGAATTAAGTGCAAGAAAGAAAAAGAAAAACAAAATAGAAAATTTTCTCCTTTGAGAAAATTCATTAATAGCAGCTCTCCACAATCAGGAAGACGGAGACACCCCAGGGTGTTTTAAAGATTTCAATCCAACATGGATGCGACAGTTAAATAAAAGTTACTTCCCGAGTGGGTTTGTGGTATTCCTCATTTGAAGCCTTGTTCTAAATAAGTTCTTCTTTGTGTTTCTTCCTCCACTTGTAAATCAGGATCGCTGATAGCAGAACTCCTATTATTGCTCCAGTTACTCCCCCCGCAGTGGCAGCTGTGGACGCAAACCAAGCAAACTGAGCTAAATTCAAATTCAAATCCACACTTTACAGCTTTATTACTTTCGGTGTGCATGCATCCCACAGTACCTGCAGCGATCTTTTTGTTTTCCAGTAAGTTGTTGCCGTTTGAGACAACAACCAATTCCGTTGCAGCGTCTCCGTCATGCCTGTGTGATCTACCCACATTCAACACTGACGAGCTCTAAAGCAAAAGAGAAAGACATTGCATTACTTCCTGCATAATCAACAACATCAAATTCAATGAAGCAGCATGTATCTTTTTTCTTATATTTTAAATGGGTCATACTTTGGCAGAATTTGTGTTTCCATTTACAGGGTTTGGTACAATATCCGGATCAGGATTGTTGTTGGTCCCTTCTTTGGAGATTTGTAATTTCATCAGGCGAGAAAACAAATAAGAAACGAGGTCAAACGTGTTTTGAGAATATTTGGGGAAAGAAATGAAAGCGATTCTTTATAATAGTCGGTCAAAGGAAGCGCTTGAATATACCTTGGTCTGGATCATCTCCGGAACCAGAGCCATCCAGGTCATATCCAGATCCCTCCGAGTCCTCTGGAGGTCCATAAAGCTTATTTCATGGAAGAAAAAAAAGGAATATTTTTAGCATATAAGCAAGTCACTGAATAATACAAGGTTATAAGGAAGATAACAAAGCAATAAGGAAATGAATATTGCCAAGGAGACAAACTTCCCCTGACAATCCCATAATGATCCAGATAGTCATCACCAGTAAACACTCATGAGCAGATAACAGCGGGTGATTGCTTAACTCCACCCATTTAAGTTTGCAACAATTTTTTGGGGCGGGGTTTTGCAAATTTATTTGTAAACCAGAAGCAAACATAATTGTAGATGTTTAAATATTGTTCATAAGTGGTCCGTAAAGAACGGATAGATGGAGAAATGCATATCGTAAAACTGTAAGAGCAGCACACACTTATCAGGAAAATACCATAGGACGTCATGATCCGTGTCAGACTTCCCACACCTACTAAGAGCTCTACAATAAACCTAGAGAAGCTACAGTAACTGCTTATAACTATAGTGCAGTTCCAAACTATCCACACCCCTTTACAGCTTCTAAACTTGCACATATTTTATTGGAATGTATCTGTGACACACCAACACAAAGTATTGCACGATGTAGAATGAAAACTGAGCCTGGACCTCATCCTGAACACACCGGGGCGACGGCAGCATCATCCTGTGGGGATACTTTTCTTTAGCAGGAATAAGGAAGTTGCAAGTTGGTTAATATTGATGAGAAGATGGATGGAGTTAAATACATTAACAATCCTGGAGGTAAAAAAAAATGGTTTGAGGCTGCAAAGATCAAACTGGAGCATTAAGAGAATGACCGTAAACAACCAGAGTTTTGGAAAACTGCTTAGATTTAAGCACCTTCTTATGTTAGGATGGCCTGGTTAAAATTCAGATGTAATTGCAATTGAGAGGCAATACTGAAAAACTTTTTTCTTTCAAAGATGCTTTGAATATGTGTTATTTTGTGCTGGTCTGTCATATAAAATCCTTCTGTCATATAAAATCCTAATAAAATAGACTGAAGATTGAGGCCAAAATATTGGAAAAAAACCTGTAAGCATACAATTTTCCATTTTGCTTTAAGCTACAATTCAAAGCATAGCAAAGAAAATGTGATCAAACATCTTCTTTCAGTTTTGTGGCCATAACTTAAGAAGCAAATCTATAACTTGTGAGAGGTCAGACATTTCTAACCGGCGCGTTGTGACAGCAAAAAAACAAAACAAATAAACCTTGAATTTCCTCAATTCAAAGTTTCTTAAAACTTTAAAATGAAGTGAACTATTTTGGTTTAAAACATATGATTAGTAAAACATAACAGATGTATATCTTCATGTCTTGCATTTACTTTTTTGCAAGACTTGTGAATGAAAAATTCAGGTGTGTCAGGACAGCATTCTTTTGAGTTCTAAAAATATATAAGGTCATACCTTAAGTTTGTAAACATAGCTACCTTTATCAGGAAAATATAGGGCTTCATGACGTTGTGTCATATTGTACCACACCCAATAAACAAATCAATAACTCACCTACAAGTGTAGGTACTTGCAAAAACAGAATAAAAAAATAATGAAAAAGGTTTTCTCACATATATTTATTTAATTGCACTTCATTAAAAAATATGTCTGTGAAATTAATACATAAATATTTTCTGTAAATTAGATTTTTGTTATATTTATTTGCCCAAGATCTTTGGCCCGGGAACAAATAGCATTATGAGGCAGGACATCAACCATCTCAATAATAATAATAATAATAATAATAATAATAATAGTATGAAAAACAGCATAGGTCGTAAAAGTAGATTTGAATAAGCCAATGAGTGCCTCCAGTCACTAAAATTTAGCTTTAGCTGGGAAGTTTAAAACCTCCAAACTGTTTTAACTCGGACATATTTTTGGCTCGAAGTTATTTTCCCGAACAGGAAGTGAGACAGAGGTAACCGTGAGACGGAGGTAACCACCATGTCTGCTCAGTTTAATAAGACTGAAAGGCAGAAGGCGACTCACCGACACCCTTTCAGGAAGGATTAATCCCAGCGCTAAAACCACGGACACCGTCAGGGACAAGCGCATCTATGGGCTGAGTTGAGTCCCCTCTGTTTAACGCGTCTCTCTCCTCCGTGCTTAGAAAAACTATGATTGAAGAACAAAACAAACACAAAAAATAATCCAACCTGTCTACCGATCCAGCTGGTTTCCACCTCATAAACCCCACCCACCGTGAAAATGATCACACTGTACCTGATGGGAGGAGACTGTTTTAATAAAGCCAATAAACAGCGGCTTGTACAATTTACTGACACACAAATGGGCTTAACGTAACGTCAGCAGAACCATAATACTCTACTTTTCTTTCTGGAGCAAAAAAAAAAAAATCACCCTTTATTCTGAGAACTTTGGTTGCATCCCGCATTAAGTAATTAACTTTGATTAAATCACTTGCACAAAAGCTGTGGGCAATTGTCGGTTTATGTTTAGGATCATTATCTGGCTCAAAGGCATGAGAACCTTTGTAAGTTCACTAATTTTTTTCTATAAAGAATGTGTCGTATTGTAAAGAGTTTCTGCTGCAGTTCAGTCTAACAGTTGTTCTTTTGAGCAACAGCCCCACATCCTCCATTATTAGGATGCTAAACGATGTGCATGAAGTGTTTTCCCTAGAGTCAGGTTTTTATTTTACCTTCCTTGATGTGTGGTTCCACTTATTCAAAACTTTTTAAGGCTCTGTTATAAATATGAGGAAGATGATACACATGAGAACAAATCTGCATTACCTGAGTGCTATGTAATCATGACTTTCCAATTTTGAGAAATGACCAGAGGTCTGAAAGCTTTACCATCCAAAGGTCCAATTGTGCCTGCAGTTCACCTTAATGAAATGTTTGGAGTTGCAAATGTAACATGGTCATTTGAAAGATTACAACTTCTATTTTTGATAATTATCTTCTACATATATAACCGTTTTATTTCTATGTTTAGGCTTCAAAATAAAGAAACTTTTACAAAAGAAGAGGATGGATACATTTTCCTTCATGGGATATTTAAAAAAGGCATCATCAAGAAATGCCTGCTGCATTGACACAACTTTAATGAATAAAGTGCCCAAGTCTGCTTTTTGACAAAAAAAAATGTTTTCCTGTTGGCTATAAAATTAAAGCAGTGAAAACAGTCTAAGGAAAGAAATTCATTGTGTTGTTGCAACTAACATTTTCTATTAAGTTTTTAAAATGGCCAGTCTATTTTTTTTAGAGGTAAGAAAATTTGCTCCCTCTGTTGGCATATCACATTTTTCACCAGTCTTTAATTGCAGTCCTGAGACACGTATTACTATGGTCACAAATGGCCCACATGCCGCACTTTGAACCCCTTTCCCTCCGGCCCCAACTCAAAAACTGAAGAACCACAACTGGATTGAAATGTTAGAAGAACAATTTAATCATACATAGTCACAATTCTGCTTCCAAAAAAAATGAGTTTGTTTTCTTCATCTAACATCTGGAAATGTACATAAGGCCACCTGAAAATGTACATGACTGACAGTGTGACAAAAACTCATATGTTCATATTTATATAATTGACAATATTTTACATTGCTTTTGCTTACAAGGTTGTGGCTGTTCCAAAACACAGCACTCATCTGTACAAAAATAATTCTCGTCATATCTTGTGAAGTTTCCATGGTAGCAGAGAGGACTAAATGCAACCTCGATTTTAGTAGACTGTCACAAATTAGAGACAAACGGTTGATGTTTCAGCTTCAGTACAAATAGAGGCTGGCCTTTCCATAACAGATTTAAAAAAACTAAACCAAAAAAAAAAATCATGCCAGATTGCAAAGCCATATTTTTTTTCCTTTAAAATACCACTTGATCAAATAAAACTGTATACATTATATTCAAGGGGAAAGGAGTGATGAATATACACACACATATCTAAATGCACAAGTTTTGCTTCTTTTTTTTTCCTCCCCTCAAAAAGTGTAAAAGACATCCCATTTACAGCATCAACGTTTACAAATGTACAACTGTACAGACGAAATAAAAGCATCACTACAAATTTAGAGCAAGGCCTGTCAAAAAAAAACACCACAGCTAAACATATTTTTGATTTAACTAATAATCTTACACTTATTAACTGCACATATACTACATGTAATCTACAATTCATAAGAAGCAAAGAAGCCATCACTACGAGCATTACAGGTGAATTGTATAAGTCTTGATGGCCTTCGTCGGCCTCCACCACTGCACTTGCAAACCCAACCAAATGAAAAAAAAACCCCAACCTATTTATATATATTTATATATTAAAAAGGAAAAAAAAAAGATACAAAAAGTTCTTTAAACATCCCTTTCCTTAAATCATCTCACTACTTCTAGTTCATTTCACCTCAGACAAAAAGATGGGATGAGCTCCACATCACCTTTTTTTTTTATCCCCTTCCTGTCTTCTGGACTCTGCTCAAACCTTCTAATCGGTGGGAGTTTCATCCTCACAGCAAGCCGCCTCCGTCCCACCAAATAAGCAACAATTTTACTCGTACATAAAGATGCTATACGTCGCTCAACTACTTCTACGCAAGAGATGATTATTCAGTACGTAAATATACTGTTTTCTAGGGCAGTAATCATCTCCAACTACGAGACAGATGTTACACAAAACATGATAAAAAGGGGGTGGGGGGAAGAAACAACAAAACTAAATAATCATTCCAAGGATTAAAACCCGTCAAGGCATGCGAACGCATTTCCTGCCCCCAACCCTGCTATCCCCTAGGTAAAAGCTCTCAAGTTAAGAATAAACCTGCTGTACAACCAAACCTCATGCTCCAATTCTTCTTTTCATCTTTTTTTAAATCAATTTCCAGCTCTTTTGTTTATTTATTTATTCACGTATTTTTTTTTTTACTTTCATTAACCCCAGAACGACAAACTGCATGAGGGTAAGAAGAACGGCTCAAAAGAACGGGGGCTCCATGAGTGCAGCAGCTCGGACTTGCCCGTAGTACCGGAACGCGAGGCCGACTCGGAGCTGCTGGCGTAAACACGCGGCTCCCCCGACAAAGTCTGGAGGCGAGAAAAAGCCACAAGTGGAACATGAACCCAAGACTAAAGCACCAATCCCCAACGGCGAGCTGAAGAAAAAAGGGTCTGGAGGACCTCAGGGCGACTGTGGCACACGCTGCTCACCCCCAAAAATAATCCATAATCTTTAGTGCCGTTTGAAAACCAACTCATTTAGCTGCTTTGGCATGTGAAAAAACACTTGTACTGTGCGTGGGATATTATACAAATATAAAATTCAATCACCTAGAGCTCCATCAGGACAGCTGACATATTAATTCAGGCTAGAAAAACAATAGGAATTGTGTTTCAAAATAATCACTCAGTTTTGCTTTATAAAGTCACTTGCTGGTGTTAATTGTAAGAATTGTAAATTTCAGCAAATGTGTAATAATTTCTTCTTTTTTTTCTACAGAGAATTTACAAGGTAAAAAAAAATTAAATGTACAATATGAAAACCAGTCAAATACATCATTAACAACGTGCTTGTGCTTTACCCAGGGAAAAAAATTAAATAAAATAAACAAAACAAATCAGAAGGTAGCCTGCCCGCTATGCGGCCCGTGGGTACTTTTTCAGGGGTGGCAGAGTGGCAGGGGTCAGTTGTCACAGCATTCTTAGGTGAAATTGACTTGTCTTTTTGTCGTTTTTGGTAAATAGCCCCCCAACCCACAGAAGAAAAGGGGTGACCGATCGCATCAAAGGCCTATGGCTAAAGGAGCAAGGTCTCACAGGACAGGGGGTTTGGGCTTCACACTCCTCCGCTTCTTCAGGGGACCCAGAGTGTCGATTACATCAGTCCGTTTGTGGGGCCGCCGATGGGGCCGAGTTCAGAGCCGCCGCTCTTCATGTAGTACTTTTCTAGTTTAGCCAGAATGTGCTTCCCGTATGTGTACTTGCGCAAAGTGGCAATGTGAGGCCGGATCTAAGACAAGGTGACAAAAGAAAACGCATTAGAAAAAAATAATTATTCAACTTCAAAGCAAGACACAAATGGGAAAAATACAAGACGTTTCTGATAAACATCAGAGCGCTTTGGCTTTGTAAATGCTACTCTTTTCTTCTTATTCATTTTTATTACCGCAAACTGAGATGGAATCATAAATTAGAAAAAGCTGAAGAAATAAATAATTACTACTTTCCTGAATCATTTCCAGACATAAATTTCCCAAAAATCTTCAAACTTCTCTCAACTCTAAAAATGAATCACTAATTAGCTTTGTGAACTTGGCTGATGTACACAGATTTATTACGCTCCAGCCACACCACTTTGACTATTGTTTCAAAAAGGTCTCATATTATGCCTTTACTTGTTGGGGAGAAAAAAGGAGTGGCACACAACAGCATATGATTGTGAAAGATGGTTAAGATCTCTTAAGCTTTTGAGAATGTAGCTGAAAAGGTGAGGGGAACTGAGTCATGAGCAGCTGCCCTGCTGCGGTAGCTCTGGCTACTTTGGATGACTGACATAACGTTGTCATGACGTCATGCGCTGCTCACACGCTGCGTTTACCTTGTGCATGATGATTTTCCGCTGAGCAGGCTCTGCCATGTCAATCATTCTCTGGACAACGTAGTTGGCGTACTGGTCCTTCATCATGGTGTACAAGGCGCTGTGGGGCCCGTCCTTCTGGCAGCACACCTCGTCTATCAGAAGGGCCCTCTCTGCACGCGAGGAGTGGATCACACACTTCTCCACGACGTTACTGGGGACACATGAGGTACTGTTACACTCAAATCAACGCCTGAGCGAGGGCACGGGTTAAGTGTAAAGGTAAAATCTGGTCTGGAGGTTTTCCTTCCCCAATATGTGGTCAAAACAATTTACAGAGATCCAACAAAGTTTCACCTTTGTGTCTTATTGCAGATTATCAATTAGACAAACCTATTTAGCAAATGATTACTGCTCTTTGTAGGACTACCGAGTGCGCTCCATTTAAACAAACTTCACCTCTACCAACTTCAGAACCTCCAAGAAAGTTTGGCTGCAAGAAACTCCTGCGTATTTGGCCGTCACTAAATCACTTCTTCCCCGCTGCTGCCTTCCTGACTGTCCCATCACTGCATGCGTCATACCTGCACTATAAACATCTAATTATGGAGATTCCATACAAATAATTGCAATCAAGCACTGAAGTCTGTGCAAAGCTTCCAACAAGTGCAGTTAAACGCAACCATGCGCATAAAATCCAACAGCTGTTTTTCATCAATCATGCAGAGTTGAGCTGAGACTCTTAAAAGAGCAAAGGCTCTCACTCCCCCCCACCACTAGTCTGATAAATCCAACTCCCCAACTGATTTGCAGCCTAAAGAGCATGAGTTCTTTTGGTGGACGGGGCGATATGCAATTTGGAGGTGTGGTGGCTGCTCCACCTATCCCATGAGTCCTGCTCATAGCACCTTATTTATCTGAATAAAGATTGTGCATTATTAATTTCAGCTGCTTGGAGAGATTCCTGTGCACTGCAAAGAATGTTACATTAAATTACCATGAGCGCTCTTGGCCAAGTGTAGGCTGATCTGACCCAGATATGTTGCCACCATCATAATTATCCACCACAATCTAACCACAGAAGGTTTTCAGAAACTCAAAATAGTCAAGAGTTCTCACGGCTCATCCTACATAATGAGAGACAGGATGACTTCTTGATTCACCCTAGAGACCTCATCAGGACTCTACAGAGACCTGTAGAATGTCTGTAGACTCTACAGAGTTTATTTTTAATGCGATTAAGTTCAGTGTAAAGTGCTCAGATGTTTATCAATTCAATAATTTTTTTATGAAGATTTTATTTTAAAGAAATAGGGATGTTTTCCCCCTGCCAGTGGTCTGCTTGTGTTTCCAAAGTTCAGAGTGTTTACAGCTTGTATTTAATCAGACTTTGAATTCAGGTCAACTGGCAGAAGGGAGGACTGAAATAAAAGAAAGTTTCTGAAAATATTTTATGTTACTTGTAATTTCTTTAAGAAAACAAAGAGACCAGAAAAACATAAAATAAAATTCAGAGGTTTAATTTTTAAGTCATATCGCCCAGCTCTAGATGTAATCTACATATAAAGGTTTATTTTTTTTAAAAGGAATAGAATTTTAACAAATATTTGACTGTGAGAAATTAAGCCAGATGGTCTAAATGAAAGACCAAGTCTGTGGGAGGTTCATTGTAATTTAAAAAAATTCAACATTTACTATCAAAGTAACTCACAGGTACAACAATTGAGTGCAGTATAAACTAGAAGCACTTCAAGCATTCATAGTATTTTTATTTTTTTAAACTGTGAAATCATTTAAATATGGCTGAAAATTTAACCAGAAATACCTTAAATTAAAAACTACTGGCTCTGGGGTTTTCTTTGTTCCCACTTACCTCGCAAATTTATGTTGGCTCAGGACTAAAACCTTTCCTCGAACCTCTGCCACTATCTTGCTCTTGTCCTCTGGTCTGCCGTGCTCCAACACATGCTGAATGACGTAGTTACCGTATTGATCCTGCAGGAGGCAGCGGAGACGTGAGCACAAGCAGAGCAGTTTAAAACGGAATTACTCAAAAACCAGAAACAGAAAAAATCTAAAAAATCATAGAGACACGATTTTAATTTCAATTCACAATCATGCAAAAAATATTTTCACCACTGGTTTCATCTGGTGAGAAATAATCATGCATTTCTACAGGCTGACGAATGAGTGACACCCCCATTTGTAGTATGTCGAATACTACATCACTGCGGAAGGTCAGACAAAATAGATGCTGCTGGTTTGGAGGGTTGCTGACCAGACAATGCAACCAATAGCATCTTTGCCCCTTCAGAAATAGGTGATAGTCAGTTATGGGTGTGATTTTAGTGGCAAGATGGAGACAAAAACTCACCCTCACCAAGCAATAAACAAAGACTCAATTGCCAGTTTTATTAAAGCAGCCATTTGCTGGGACGCCACTGTAGTCTCCACCTTGATTTTTTTTATTTATTCATTTTTGCCCTCACATTCATTTCTAGATCAATCCGTTTAAATACATTTGTGTTGCTTCTTTTTGGAAATTTAGAGTTTTGTCATTTTCAGGACACTCCAATAGGGTAATTTCAACAAATCAAAACAAAGAGAAGAAAACAGATTGATCAGAATGTGCTGAGGGCAAAATGCGAGGAGACAGACATGTGAGCAAGAAGGGAGGAAGCAAAAGAAAATAAAAATGCTGTTCAGTGGGTTAAAAAGAGGTTTGTGAAAGTTGAGAGTTTGATAACTAAATGTTAACACTTTTGGAGAATATATGGGAAAAACAAAAGGAGGAAACGGGAGAGAAGGATGGGGACATCCGCAAGAGAGGCAAATTGCTCTGACCTTGAACAGTGCATCACGGGACACTGTATAATATGTTTTGGGTGTCATCTCCAATGAAACGCCTTGATATTTCTAGATGGAATAAGTGAGGGGGGGCAGGGTGGATGTTTAAATAATCACATCAAGATGTCATGACAGCTAACAGTTCAATTACATTCATCTTTAGACTTTTACACGTATCAAACCACAATGACAGTGAAATGCTCAAACATGGAGGAGACATGCAGAGACCACAGGACACATCTGACGTTGCACCTTGCAAACAAACGGTTACAGCTTCCAGGTGCGATTCTGAAACTACGGAGTGGATGTGCTCACCTGGCCCAGCTGCTCAGAGTGCTGATGCAGCTCCTCCAGGATGGGCAGAGTTTGCTCCTGAGTGCAGTGCTCCAAAATCCTTTGGATCACTCGGCACCCATAAGGATGTGTGGAAAGAACAAAAACCTTCAAAACAAAAACAAACAAACAAAAAAAAGAACATGCATGATAACTGAAATTGCTCAAATTGGTGTGAAATTAAGCCAAAAACACTTTTTGAACTACTTCAAGTTAGCTACACAACACTTAACCTAAACATATTCAGCAGCTGTAAATACACTCAATTTTCAGACTAAGGTAATCTGACTACAAGTATTAATAGTGGGGCTGCAATTAACCATTTTAATTATTCTGACATTTGGATAAAAAACAATTGGCAATTTTTCAATTAAGCCTGTTTTGTGCAATATTAGAAATACATTATGTGCAAATAAACAATTCAACTTCTTATTAAGGTAAGACATTTTGTCAAAGTTGCTTTGTTTTTCTTTAATATAGTAAAACGAAAATGTGTATATTTTTTGGCTTAATTACTGCTCAGAATATATTGTTTTTTAGCAATTGGCCTTTTTCAGTCACTATAGTCCAGTTAATTAATCGATTACTAAATTATGTGACAACTATTTCAAAAATCCATTCATCACGATGAATCGTTTCAGTCCTAATTAATAGTGGGGTCATGATCAAGACTGATTTTATTAATTGGGGTCTGAGTGACTAATTGTTCCCACTCTCCATTCATCAGTCGCCACCTTAAAATGAAGATGAATATGCAGGATTTTGATCATTTGAGGTCATTCCTGGCAGAGACTCTTTGCCTAATTAAATTAAACATGATTCTAAAAAAAATTAAATATTAAGTGTGGCATTGATATTAAAAAGGTTGAACATACCCAATGGGGGCTGAGCTTTTGTTGATGGTGATAAACTTGCATAAAAATAATAAAATAGCAATAATCCTACCTGTCCCTGGAAGGCATCAATGATGAACTGCAGAGCCTGAGGCTGGACGCATTCAATGCATTTCTGCACCACATGGTTCCCATTCTGGTCCTTCACACATTTTAACACGTGGCCGTCCAACTCCCGAACAATGTCACTCTGAGGGGAGACAAATAAACACAAACCAAGAGGAGGAGATATCATGGTTAAACTGAAGTTAAAGTCTGTGAAAAGATACACAAATTAAATAGGAAACTGTTAGAAGAGTAAAATCTCACTTACAATTACCTGCTGGTCTGAGGAAATGGACTCCAAGGCTTTCTGAATGACTCTGCAGCCGTACATCTGCAGAGCCAGGGGGAGGACATGCCCCCGAATGCGTGTTGCCAAAGCCAACTTCTGGTCTGCACTTCCAAACTGTGAAGAATAAAAAAACATTACAATAGATATATTATCCAAAAAGATAAAACTTCATTGTAGTAGTGATAAAATAAAATAAAAATAAGAATAAAAAAAAAAACAGAAACCCCCTAAGCTAATGTTTCCAAACCTCAAAGAACTTCTGGATGACATAATTTCCAAACACGTCAGTCATTAGTTGATACGCTGCTTGAAGAATCTCTCCAAACACCATCTGCCTCTCAGCAGGCGTGGCCCTCTCCAGCTTCTGCTGAATAAACCTAGTAGCGACACAATAATCAGAAGTAACGGTCGCATCATTTGGTTCTTTTCAACAAAAAAATTCAAGTTAAAAACTTAAAAGTTTTAGTCAGTCACCTGGATCCGTGCTGGTCTTGAGAGAACTCCACCATGTGTCCTGGTAAGTCACGGAGCTGGAGGTTTGGGAAACGGTTGTTCCTGAAATCTTCGAGGAGGCGGCTGCGTCCAGAAGGCATGACATCAGAGCGGCTGTAGCGGGGTCGAGAGGGCGGGAAAAGCTGGCTGCTGGAGTTGAACAGGCTGGACGTGCCGCCAGCGCTGCGAAATTTGGCCTCGGCTCCTGGAGCAGCAGAAATGTAACGCCCGCTGCCGTTCGTCAAGCCACCTAAAATATTTAAAAAGGTTGTTTTGTTTCTTGTTTTGCTTAAATCTGAAATCCAAAATGTATGTACACTTCATACAGTTTTGGCTTAATTAATGCTCATAGTCTGTTGTTTCTTTAGCAAATGGTCCTTTTTGAGCCAGTATAGTCCAGCTTACGATTTACTAAATTTGTTGAAAATTATTTTAATCGATTAATCACGTTTCAGTTCTACAAAAATTTGAGACAAAAACATCTGCAGAGCATCTGTATGCTTACCTAGGTGAAGGCTGGAGGATGACCCGTGAGAAGAGGGCAGAGACGGTGGAGGAGTGAGCGGGGAGTGACCTGGTGTTAAACCAATTGGACTGGGTGAAGAGGAGTAACCCAAGCTGTTGTAAAATGGTTGACCAATAGGGGTTAAACTGCTGCCACCGCGCTTGTACAAGTCAGAACTCGCCAACAGAGAGTCCCTGCGAGACACACTGCTACTGGTTGAACTGGACACTGAAAAAAAAAAAAAAAAAACACAGGACCAAAGTTAGAAACCTTGATTTAAAACTAAGAAAGTGCAGATAAATCATTAAGATGGACATTTTTGTGCTTGTTGTTCATCCACTGACCTGAAGAGCCAAAACCTCCGAGAGCAGAGCCCAGGCCCACCCCGAGCGAGCCGCCTGTGCTGCTGAAGCCCAGGGAGGAACTGGGCGGCGCACCGGAGGTGTGAGAGAAAAGAGAGCTGCTCTGGGAGGTGTTGGGGACCGATCCAGAACCGTAGAACGAGCTGGAGGTCAGGCCGCTGCTGGGTGGGGGGGCTTGCTGCTGCTGCTGCGGCTGAGGCTGAGGTTGAGGCATGGAGCGGTACAGACCGTTGGCTGGGGGTCCAGACATGTTGTTACCGGAGCCGGATGCAGAGACGGCTGCTGCCGACAAACGTTGGTGTTAGTTGGATTCATTTCATGAACCACAAAAACTCTTCCTACCAACATCTATAGCAGAGGAGGACACGCCCTTACCAGCCTGCGCTGCTGCTGGGTTGATGAGGAGGGGGGTTTGTACGAGACGAACCGGGCCGCCCAGACCAGTCCGAGCTCCAGGGCCCATTACCAAGGCTCCAGTTTGGTCGTAATAGGCGGCAGGGGCCAACACCTGGTATCCTGGGCAGAAAATAAAAACAAATGTTAATAAAAATAAAAGCCTCAACTGCGCTGCTCTTTTAGAATCACAAAGAGAGAGCAAATGGTTATTAAAGATGGCCAGCCTGTGCCTGCCTGAATAAAGCCCTGTACTAACCAGGCATTCCTGCGTAAGCTAAGGCCGGGTTTGCAGCAGCAGCTGCAGCTAATGACTCCTGCTGACTTTGTTGACCTTGTCCCGGTGTCAGAGGTCGCTGGTTGGTTCCTGTGCGCATCACCTGAAGGAGATAAAGAGAAACATTTTAAATGATTTTTTTTCTCCCACTAATTTAGTCATGTGTTTGTGGTAACTCACTCCTTGAAATGCAAATCTTCACTTTTCTGCCCTTTTAAACGAAATTAAACTGTTTTAATCACATAAGTGGTTGAAAGGTTGAATTGAAATTATTTAATAAAGGGACACTGCATATTAATCAACGAAAAGAAAAATTTTAAAAAAGCAAAAAACAACAATAGAGGCAAGTCATACCCATAAAAACAAATATTAAAGCATTTGTTATTTCAAAATGTTATTTTGAAACATGAATACAGTTTAGAGTTGAAGTCTGTGTGCTTG
This sequence comes from Micropoecilia bifurca, assembly GCA_903067075.1. Taxonomy (NCBI): domain Eukaryota; kingdom Metazoa; phylum Chordata; class Actinopteri; order Cyprinodontiformes; family Poeciliidae; genus Micropoecilia; species Micropoecilia bifurca. The sequence goes on along the minus strand of CAEGAF010109484.1, from coordinate 28,320 downwards.
ACCCGGAATATCAGGTTTTCAGACAGCTCTGACAGTTTCCAGGAAACAGTTGTTGATTTTTTTAACATTTCACATAGTTATGTGGAAGAAAATATAAAAATGGTTTGACGATGCTTTACCAAATATTTTTTTGGTTTTTGACATCATTATTTCAGCCCCAAGAGTAAATCTTCTGTCGAAACACCTTTTGCTCAGACCTGCAAGTCTTTTAAGGACATGTCTGTCAGCTTTGTACAGCAAAATACAGTCCTTCCTTAGACGATGATTAGACTTTGAATAGGTCATTAACTTCACTAACCAATGTGGCTCTGGGTATATATTTAGAGGTCGATCTCTGCCCAGGCCATGTGACAAACCATTCATTTGATGGTTTGTCACATTAAGTTGCAACATGCAGGTTGCACCTAGGCAATGGGTACAACAATAATCACTTATGAGTCCTCAGAATGTTACCATTAAAAGTTTAAATCTTGAACTTGTGTCAATATTCCAATGATAACACTTTGCAGCAGTACAGTTTGTATCAAGAAGCACTGATTAGGAAAGCCAAAAGTCAATGTGAAAAAAATACCATGAAAGATTTCAGATTTTTTGCACTTCAGATAACAAAAAGCGTTTTCTTTTTATAAAAACAAGAAATGTGTGGTTTAGACAGTGAATACGTCTCTATAGTGTATAATTATTCTTCATTGGGGTAAAAAAATACATATATCTTTTTTAAACTTTTAACAAAATCTGTCTGTTCTTTTTGGTCAAAACAATAAAACACTCCCTACAAAAAGCTGTAATCATCCAACTATCCAAATTCTGAGTAGAAAAAGTGTGCCTTGAATCAAAACCGTTTAAAACAGGAAGTAGAATTCCTTTCTTACCTGAGGCTGGCCTGGTCCTGGTCCCTGGTTGGATGCTTGCTGATTAGCTGAGTGACTGGCAGTTGATGCTGCCTGCTGCTGGAAAAGATTGGCTGGATACACACCCCAAGGAACACCATAGTACTGTGGTGGGACAACTGTGGGGCCTGATGGAGGAAAAAATAAAAATGTAAATGTTTGCATTAAAATTCCATTCATGGAAAAATATCTGAGGAATTTTAAAACAAGTTGAAGCTAATATGGGCTGAATGTGGCCGGATTATAACCTGCTAGAGTGGCTGCTGCTGCCAGGCCGGCGGCGGTGTACGGGTCGGCTCCAGGCGGCGCAGCATTAATGATGTACGGGTTTGGCACAAATGCAGGAGCGAGTCCAGCTGGAAGATAAGGAAGAGTGATGTTGCTGATGTTTCCACATAACACCTCATTTAGAACACTATGCAACCGAGACAAATTAGAGCACAAAGTAGCTGAAGTGTGCATAATTACGTAGACACTGAGCTGAGCAGCCCGTCATACCGAGATGCTGCTGTTGAGCTGCGGCCAGGGCATATTGTTGTTGCTGAGCTGCAGTGAGCTGCTGAACTGTCAGGGGATTTGATCTCTGGAACAACTGGAAACAAGCCAGACATGTAACAGATTGTTATCTGCTGAGCACACAGCTGGACACATCTTAGAAATCCCCTCCGCTCCGAGACCAACCTGCTGCTGAGAGCTGTAGTCGAACAATCCCACTGGAGTTCCTGACGAGTCGACCTGGATCTGGTTCCCAGCGTAATCAAACTGTAAAGACTCGACGCCAGCCCCCTGCTCCATGCCGCCCATGTTCTGGGCCTCCTGGCTCTGGAAGTCCTCAGTAGGAAGCTTGTTCTGGGCTAGGTTTTGTTGTTGGAGGACATGCTGATGGTGCTGCCCCATCATTTCCAAACCCGTCTGAGTGGGACCCATTCTCTCCACAGCCTCAGTGGGGGAAGATTGACGGCTCCCGGGGGTTGGACTGTGAAAGCAAAGCATAAAGAAGCCACGATATTAAAGAGGTTTTTACGTATAAAACAGAAATTGTTCCGTAATTTCATCAAAAAACTGTTTTAAACCATATTTTTTTGGTTTTGTTTTGTTTGTTTTTTTTACCTACACACAAGCCTACAATTACTTTGACACTTTTCTTTTAAGAAAGTTGTCTGGTCGGTTATCTGGGTGTGACATATTTGGTTTAGAAGAGACAGGAGAAACAGGGTGGAGAGAAACAGCCCACACCAGACAATAGAGACAATTGGATAACTCAAACAGCTTCAAGATATGGGTCCAAGTTCTAGAGGAACATCTAGATTTTATGCTCCGTGTTCTGTGTCAAAGCAGTGACACCCAAGACATCCTGCTGTTGTTCTAACCCTATTTGTAATAACATTTGGCCTAAACAGAAGAAAACGTTAAATAGTGTTAAAGACGTTAGATAAAAGCACTTACCACCAGAACATCAAGGTTATTTTGATATCAATTGGTGCACCATTAGTAGACCATACAGAATCAGTTTGGAACAACTATAAAACTTTCGTTTCTAGGATTGTTGTATTGTGGCAATAGCTAGGTTCTGATTTCAATAGTTTATTATGAATAGGCCATACTGAGCTCCACAATGCTGGCACTGAGTGAGGAAGTCTGAAAGCTAGATATTTTAGCCTCATTGAGGTCACATAGATGGAAACAGAAAACTGTTTTAACCGAGTAAAGGTTCTCGATTAAAGCTCATATTACAGACTTCTTTTACAAACACCTTTGCTTCCAATGTAAATAATTGACTGGTCAAGACAGGGAGGCTAAGATAAAAATATGCTACTGACGTAATGTCTTGTATGGTCATTTTAAAATTTAACTTAAATCTGTGCTGGCAAAACAAAACTTTGTAAATCAGACATGAGCTACAGAAATCCGACTGGTAGATTCCTAATTTAATTGCTTTGAAATTTTTCAAAGGGAAAACAACTTCTACAGACTGCTGTAGGACGCTGTTAAGGCAAGAAGACCTACTTGAAGTCTTTGCAGTCTCTATCCATGCCGTTTAGCAGACCTCTTCCGTTGGATTTAGCTGGATCGTTGTCCTCTCCCACCTTCATCTCAGGACTTTTGTCTTCCTCAAAAGGTGACACTTTCTCTTGTACGTCGCTTTTCTCTCTTCCATCTTGATCAGTATCTCCTCCACCCTGTGATAGAAGATTCAGTTTAGAATCATTTTACAGACAAAATAAAATTATAATTTAAAAAAAAAAAAAAAGTGCCAACTTACGTAGCCGCCGTTCCTGTAGCGACCTTCCATTTTGTCACCAGGGGAGGAGCTCAGGACGTACTCCACCATGCTCACGCCCAGACCTCCGCCTTCTGAGCGAGGCGAAAGCACGGAATTTGTATCACCGTTCCCATGGAAACCCTGCCCAGGCCGCCGCTGTACCATGATTGGCTGAGACACTGAATGATCTGGAAAAAAGGTCCAAAAAGGAGAAAAATGGTAGAAAAAAAATTGGGTTTTCTAGAACTAAGCAAAGCAATTTTTTTTTTTATCTGCTTTCAGGTAGCCGGAAAGAATAAACTCATGTTAAACCTTCAGAATCACATTTATGATAAATAGTTCATTGTAAATCATTCCTTGTGAATCCATTTTAGCTCTTTAGTTTATGCATCTAGGGGAAAAAAAAGATACATTAATTGCTACAACTACTTCTACAATAACAAAAATACAATTTTGCATCGTTAAGGATATAAAAGCCACTTACGAGACGATCCCCATGCATTCTCCCTCCATTCGTCACCAAGAAGCATCCCTTTCCGCCCATCCTTGGCTAGCTCATCAGAATCCCAGATCTTTTTTGTTGGCAAAAGCTTAAAGAAAGACAGAAGAAAACATTGTTCTCCACTGTTGATAAATAACTAAAGCAAGAAGGAACTGCAATGGGTGTGAATATATATAGAGATCTCGCAAAAAGGTTAGTAGCTTCCTCCATTGGAACAACCTTTAATCCAACTGTAGAGTACCCTCTATATTAATTTGTGTACCAACAATGAATGTTTTAACAACACCACAAATCCTTGCATCAACTTCAGCACCAAAAGGAAGAAGAAAAAAATAAATAAAACGGCCTGTAGAGCTGGGATGAATGTGCAAAAATTGTTTTTACAATAGTAGGATGGGAAAATTTACACTTAATTTTCAACAGAGGTCAAAACTATTTGTTTTCCCCAAATGATGCCGATTAAATTATGGAAGTATTCTTGACCGCTGTAGAGGTTCAGAAGTTATTCTCTCTCTTTGGGGATGGAATGAATTAGATTATCCTGAAGGGATAACAGATCTAATTTAAAATGCCTTACCTCTCCCATTCCTCTCGACTCCAGAGCAAGAGCTTGAAAGTCATAATTCATTTCATCTACGGTTCGAACCTAATGTAAAAAAAAAAAAGTTTTGTAAGAAAACATTTTGCTGTTATCTCATAAAAAACATATTTGAGTTTTACCATCTGTTTTTTTTTCATACTAATCTAAGAAACTATTACAAATAATAGATAATTGTGTTGCATTGAAGTACACATAAAATATATTTTTTAAATAAACTAAATGCCAGATATTTTCTGGTCATAAAATAGAGGATTTATTGTTGAACTCTAAGAAACTTCTTTCATTTAGGAATAAATCACAGAGGATCAATTTTACATGCGTTTATTCAAGGATCTTAGTTCCTACAATTGGACACGATGAGCAAAATGTCCCAACTATGTGTTCAAATTAGTTTGATACGTAGTTAACTCCATGATATGTGTTCAATGAAACTGTAAAAAGGAACCAGGGAAAAACTCATGAGTAGAAATCCATACCACAATGACATCCAAACTGCAAATCATGTATTCCAGTCACTCGAACTATAGATTTGATCTTTTACTTTTAAGACAAAATCTACTTTACAAGATCTACAGTTCCACAACATCAATTTTATTTATTTTTATCCACATTGGGTTTTTTTTAACTAAACTTAAAAGCATTTTACTCCTTTAATATAAAAATAATGAGTTCAGAAATAAAAACGTAAACTAGAAGTTAAAAAAGGAACAGAAGTGGGTGCGGGGTATTTACCAGCCTATTTCCATGTAATAAAGAGTAGCTCAGTACATCACTAGTTACGATTTACCTGATCAACATGATTAGCATCTCCAGTCGGCCAACGGTGCTTGTTAGGAGTGCAACCCACAAGTTGCTCTCCTGGTTGTCTCTGAAAGAAGTATCCAACTGTGGCGTCGTCCTGAGATCTTCCGCTGAGCGGAGGCTGCGGCGTGCCTGGGGTAAGGTTAGAACTTCTATCCATACCCTGTAAATGTGGCCCCCCAGGAGCCTGTCCACCACCCCCGACCGCAGTCAGGGGCCCGCCGCCATGAACCCGGACACCCCCTGATTCAGGAGCCCCATTTGCATGCAGCATCCCACCTCTCGTCTCCTGCCAACCCACGTCATTCATGCCTAGGATGCTGCATGGAATGCTCATTCCACGGGAAAGCCTAAGAAAAACGCAACATGTGAAAGGTCAGACTGTTGTGCCCTCGTGTTCTCGGATAGTCAAATGGAAACTATTTCTTATCTCGATGTGCTTAACTGTAGATTCTTCAGGAAAAATATATTGGAAATATACTGCTGTTGTCATATACCAAGATTTTAAGATGTTGGTTAGGGGAAAAAAGTTCCCAATGTTATTGATTTTGCGACTTTTTTTTTTAAGATCGTCAGAGGAGCTTTATGGAGCATAAATACGTCAGCAGCAACTTTATTTCTCCCTCACAAAAAAAGAGAGAAAAGTCATGGGATGGAAATTAAAGGAGTGCCACCAATCTCTCTTGAGAAGGTAAAGCTGTTTTTAAAGCCATTTATAAGCAGCCAGTTAAGCAGCTGGCTGCAGTCTGGCTAACGGAGTAGATAGCCTGACAAGCTAGATTTTGCTACAAAACAATGTTTATTCTTTACTTAAATGCTTGTATGAAAATAAATAAATGCCATAATAAGTAATCAATATACTCCACATTTCAGGAGCAGAAAAAAACCTCAGCTTTTACTTTGCAATTTTCAGTTTTGTTAACTTGTTGTCATAAAAATCCTGACAGTTGAAGACAGAGCAAAGTTCTCATAGTGGGTCTGATGTTTTGCTCATTTGTATTAGCTTCACTTAAGTTGTACAGCCACAGTACTGCTGCGAGTACATTTTGACCTCATTGACAAGGAGAAAATGGTAACAGTTGATAAAGAAAGATCACAGCAAGATATTTTTAAAGTTGTAATAACATTAAGAAATAACTAGAGGTACATTAATATGAAAAATATCAAGGTCTTCAAAATTAGAAATGGGGAAAAATCCCAAGGTGGCATCAACTTTACATACAATAGAACTGTTATTCCAGAAGCCATTGCACAAACAAGACAGACTATATTGATGCTCATTCACAAATTAAAGATGTATTTTTTTAATAAACATTACAATCATCACTTGTAGGCTCTTCATTAACACTTTAGACAACCCAGGGTTTGTTGGGGATGATGCACTCTAAACAAAGCTAAATATAGAGCGTAATTTCATTGTATTCGCTGGGTTCAGACTAATTCCTGACCTGCTAACTCTAAACCATGAATGTTTATAGTTTTTATGTCATTTATTGTGGTTCCTGCACACCAGTAAACTAGTTTTATTTTGGGAGTGTGATTTTGCAGACATTGGGAATGCATAACGTAAGAAACAAAAGCAGTAAAAAACGATATATTGTAGCCAAGCTTCCATTTAGCTATTGCTAAGCTAACACTGCACTACAACTATATTGCGGTAGTGGTTAAATATTCTAACAGTTGGAGACATTATATATTATAAATGTTAACCTAAATGTAACTTTAATGCATAAAAAGCCTAATTGCACTCACCATTTAGTTATCATTGATATAATAAATAAAACCAGAAGCTTATATTAAGCTAGGTAGCAAGCCCGTTGCTAATATCCATGCCAGCTTAGTAGCTTTGACGGGTTTTATTGGGGATTTCCGTTGAAATCACAAATGTCGAGCTGTTAAGGTCTCTATTGTATATAATAACGTAATAGAGGAAAGTTTAATATCTGAAATAGAGCACGACTGACGTTAAATTGTGTTAGTAACGGGGGATAGCATTAGCAACATAAACGGCTAACGAACCAATGCTAAATGCCGCGGGCCTGCTTGTGTTTATTATTGGTTTGTACTGCTAAATTTTTATGTTAAAATCGAGAATTCAACATTGGTCAATTGTTAACGCCGACACTGTCGCAAGTGGCGACAACAAATGTTGCCGGTGCGATTTGTACAGTAACGTTTAGGGTTATTAGCAAGCAATTTAAAACCAACGACAGCTAATTGCCAACTTGCTGTTGTCTGAGCTTAAACATCAGCCAAACACTCAACAACATGGCCCCCCTTCAAGTCTCAAACAGAGGGGCCTTAACCGCTAAACAAAAGAGAAATACCCACACCGCGGCTTACAACCGCCCTCGATTACCGTAATCTGCGAGATTTCTGCTTCAATTACTCTTAAATATTGTTAAAAAATACTCACGCCTCGTCGTGTCGATGGAGCCTCTGTGCTTGTAGCCGTCAACCCTACTCTATATTGTTTTGTTGCCGTGGAGAGAACGGTGATTTTTTAGCAAGGCTTGTTCAGAGCTAAGAGTTTGCCTACGCTGGTGCCCCCTCCCTGTAAATAGCGTGAACTACGTAGACCTACGTCCAACATCAAAGAGTGTTTTCCAAACACAATCCGCGGCCAAAGAGCTACAATCCGATGGCTAATTTGTTGAAGCATTTTTTTTCATACAAAATTAAGATGTGAAGTGTCAAAATAATCAATTAAAACATAACTTTTATTTTGAGATTAAATTATACGGGGCTATTTTTTTGGCGTTTGATTAAGGTGAGTTAATATTTAATTTGTTTGTTATTTAAAAAAAAATAACCGACTTCCTCATCCAACACCGTAAATCATATTGATGACTATAAAGCATTAGCAAACTAATCACCTCATCCATATAATGGTACTCCTGAGAAAAGTTACAATAAAACTAATTATTAAATAGGAATTAACATCAAATGGCAACACAATTTTTAATTTATTGTCTCTTTTTTGTTCAGTTTAAATAGTATTACTCGAACATATAATTCTGTTTAGCGCCTTGTCACTTTTGCCCTTTATAGCAATTTATCATGGATCTAAGACAGTTATAATGTGAATAGCAGCATTCCATACATTTGCATGTCCAATTGAAAATATTTCTAATATTGCTTTGAGAAAAACATATTTTTAGTCTTGATACAAAATTAATATTATGAATTTTGTCTTAATTTTTTTTTCAAAACTGTAACTAACTTAACTGATAAATAAACGACAACAACGTAGTTCGGTCACCTGGGTGGGTCCTTTATGGATTCTGTCCCTCCTCTCCTCAATAGAAACCAATGAGATCCAATCAGGTTTTCCTCTTACAACCTATGATCTCACCTCCTTATTTCCGATTGGATCGTTATATTTAGGAAACCAGCCCCGCTTTATAAAGACAAGGCCGTTGTTTCTCCAAACGCGGTGGAGTTTGGAGAGGACATTTTCTCACAGAACCAGCCTCGTAAGTCTCCTGGACGAGTTTTAAAAGCCAGAGCCCGAAGCGCAAGACTGTCCAGACGTTATTCTGGATGCCGCGTTTAAAGAAACCCCAAGACGCGACCCAAATGTCTGTCCAGCGAAAGAAACTGGTGGTGGTCGGGGACGGCGCGTGCGGGAAAACGTGTCTCCTAATCGTTTTCAGCAAGGACGAGTTTCCCGAGGTTTACGTCCCGACTGTGTTTGAAACCTACGTGGCCGACATAGAGGTCGACAACCAGCAGGTCCAGCTGGCTCTGTGGGACACGGCCGGACAGGAGGACTACGACCGACTGCGCCCGCTGTCCTACCCGGACACGGACGTCATCCTCATGTGCTACTCTGTGGACAGCCCGGACTCGCTGGGGAACATCTCCGAGAAGTGGGTCCCGGAGGTCAAGCACTTTTGTCCGAACGTGCCAATCATCTTGGTGGCCAACAAGAAGGATCTGCGCAACGACGAGAACACGAAGAACGAGCTCTCCCGGATGAAACTAGAGCCGGTGAAGGCGGAGGACGGTCGCGCCATGGCGATGCGCATCGGCGCGTACGACTACTTGGAGTGCTCCGCCAGGACCAAGGACGGCATCTGGGAGGTGTTCGAGACCGCGACGCGGGCCACGCTGCAGAAACGCTCCGCGCCGGGGGATTGTTTCAAATGCTGTGTGATGCTGTGAGTCGGCTGGGGATTTTACAGGGTCCTTCGCAGCATATAAGACGTTTCCTTCCGCTGAGGGTAGGGGGGGGGGTTCTGTGTTTGGACATGCTTGTCAGCCGAACCAAAACGAGAGACTGCAGACGCGTTGTTGCATGTGGGTGTTGGTGCTGCGATGCACTGGTTTTAGGATCTTCCTTCTGGGTCACGTGATCCCTAATCTGTTCGAAAAACAACAACACACCAACATTGTTTCGTTATATTTGGAGAAGTTTATCCTCTGCTCACTGAGTGTGTGGCCTTACCTGAGACTGTTTCAAAGTATTTTTTCTTTTTTTTTACATTTAACTGTTTCACCGAAAATCTGCACTCTAATTTATGTCTATCGAGTTTGTGAAATTGCACTTCACCGTAATCATTATAATTCAAAGAAATTAATATGATATTCTGTATAGTGTTAAGTTTTTATGTTTGTTTGAGTTTTTTTCCCCCCTCAACTAAAATCAGTGTTTTTGATATAGGGAGTTGCCCAGGGTGACTGTATGACAGTGTGGGTGAGACACAAGCACCAGATAAAAGCCTTGAACAAGTTTTCTGTTGCTTTTATGTTAAGGAAGGATTAGTATGTCTTGCTGCTGAGAATAGGTGTAGCCTGTTTTACGTAATGAGCGCAGAACTACACTGCATTTTGCCCCAGAATTTGGATTGTTTCACATATCTTAAGCAGCTTTGGGGTCAACGGTAACATCTAAATTTTCTAAAGAGTTAATAGACTTTTTTTTTTTTTAACTTTTCATAAAATCGTGGTTCTTAGTGGTCATATTGACCAGTTTGTACTCCTCTTGGGTGTATTAGAGTGCATAGCCAGGTTTTGTGGTACTAAACAAAAATGTTTAACACTATCAAACTGAAATCTAAAATGTACTTGCTAGCCAGCTCATAACTAGTTTGTCTTATCTGCAAGTATGAGAAAATGTACAGTAACCTTGCTTTCAGGCAGCTGAGCAGGAGTTTGTAGAAAAACATGCAAGGTAGGGACAGCTTTGCATTTCTCTTGGTTTTATACAGCAAATGCACTTTGTCTGAAATCAATTCAAGAGGACTTTGAATTATAGGAAAGTACTGACAAATGTTGGTGGGTTCAGGTGTGTCTGTTTTTTTTTTAATACCCTGACATCAGTAACTGACCCATGCTTGGTTCAGCAAGTATTGCCTTGCAGCTTACTAAATCAAGGGTCTTTTAAAGCACATATGGTTTATAAATGAGCTGCTTCAGAGGGTTTCATGTCTGTTCAACCCTCCATTACTTTGTATTTATTGTTCGGTTCCATTCTACTTCAATTTAATTTAGACAAATGTTATATTTCTAAGGACTTTGTCGCCCCATGAGTCCATTAATTCTGGTTCTGATATGCATTTGTTCTGACTGACTAATGAAATATGACTGATTATGATCCCTGATCAGATCAAAACACCACAAAGTGACTTCATGTGATCCGAATTAATTTATTTAGGTTGAGTAAGCATCTTTTGTCTTAGTAAATCATAATAGTGTCAAAACTTTTTAGAGACTGATGGTGTATTGTATTGCAATTGTGATCGCATTACTAGTGTGTGCGATTATGTTTAGATAAACTATCTGGCAGGCAGTATAATTTCAGGTGCCAAGTATTTATGTTGCGCTTTTTGATCGTCTTTTTTTTCTTTTTCTTTTTTTTTTTTATTGGGTAGCTTGAATTGACTTTTTATTATTGCACTGCACAAAGTTCTTAATAACTCAGACACTGAATCTTTTGAGGTCGGAGGTGATGATGGGGAAACAAAGTGGAAAGTGAGAAAAATGTGTTTCTGTGTTCTTTTATTGATATGTTGATTTCAGATGTACCTATTGCCATGAAGCTCCACCTTAAATTGTTGCCAAAGCAGGTACGATAGATGCCCCTTGTCTAATAGTTCTTATGTAACATGGTAGGAAAAAGAACAATTTCATCATGTTCCTGAAAAAAGGGACAAAATACCTGACTCTTTCCAAGGGCTAGTGTCAAGTTTACAGTAATGCCTTCAGATTTTGGTCATTTTGATTAGTTGGTAGGTAATCCTGTTAATTTACAGCACAGTTAAACCAAGTTATGTATGCAGTAGCTAAAGCCAAGCTTTTCGGAGTGATTATTCTGTTACTTCCCTATTTAGAAACTGATTATATGGCATCTTGCATAGGGCACGTTTTCTTTTAATAGTCACAGAAATCCAGTGTTGTTTAGTTTTTTTTTTGTGGGGTGAGGGTTCAGCTAAATAGTACTTTACATTAACAAAGCACTTCAGTGTATCGGTTTGTGTTTTCAAGACTGATATTTTCTCTGGTAACACCAGCCGGTAAAAAGGTGTCAAAATTAAATGTGAATTGATAAACCTGCTGTAACAACTTAAACTGCATCAGGAGTATTTTAAGTCACTAAACAGAAATCTAAATATCTTCCGTTGCGACTATGAATGTACCTTAAATTGACTTAGTCAGAAAGCTCGTGGGATAGAATTTAGTATATCGGAGTTAACCTTTGGTTGTTTTGAAATAAGTTCAGCTCATCTGTTGCTCCACATGTTGTGTAACTGTCCTCTTGGGAGTGCTTGTTCAAATAAAAGCTTTTTACATTGATTACTGACACTGTTGCTGTTCTGGTGATTCAGAAAATTTCTCTTCGTGTTTTTTTTTTTTTTTTTTTTTTTTAGGCAGAATAAGCCTGTGAAACACATCCTATTTCTGCTGCTGAGAAATAACCAGCATGTCCCAGGGTTTAAGCAGAGAGTGTTTTCTGAATCTACCCAGAGACACAATAGTGTAAAAGTCACATTCCCCGCTGTCTTCCGTTGCTGGGCTTTCTGCTGACCTACACAACAGGAATGCATTGTGCTGAACTGCTTGATTTTCCCACAATGGCCCCCCTGATGTGCCTCTGATTTACAGCAACGTTAACGCAGATTGAATGCTGCAGGTTTTTCTAATTATTTTTGCTAAAATGTGGAGAAGGACAACAATGAATGTGCGAGACGTTTCTATTTATGAGTATTTGTTGTACTTTAATGGTACGTTGGATATATTGTAAGGAGAAAATGGTGCCTGCTAAGAAGAAAAGAGTGGAAATCTAAATAAAGTGATTTTTCATGAACTTTTGAATTTGACTTCTTTGAAATATGTTACACGTACATCAACATTGCTTTATATACTGAAACATACAAAGAACTATGTTTGATTTATTGAATTTTGTATTTCTCTTGATATATTTTGACTATTTTATATATGGAATTATTAGCTTAAATATTGTAAATATGACTCAGGAAAAAGAAACTTTCGAACTTTGAAAAAATAAATTTATTGTGTATGGTTACACCCCTTACACAATCTACATAACAAGATAGACCTGAGAAGCAAAACATAGTTTCATGATATTTTTATTCTATTACTTCTAATGTTAATTTACCTTTCAAATATAGTGCAAATAGTTCATTCTTTTGCATGTTTTCTATTAGCAGTCTACAAGGAGATGCTGTGCATGTTTTTCTTCCACTTTGTTTCACAAGAAGAACTATGAATGCCACAGATACTATTTTAGTCTTGACTAAATATAGACCTGAGCATAGGGGCAGCATAAAGGACAAGTGGCTGGAGTGTACTGTAGACTCTGATTTATGATAACCAAAATAAAACCCATTTTAGTTTTACAGTTGCAACAAGTTAAAATTTCTCAACTAAAGTCTTGCAAAAGTCTTCACACATTGCACATTTTATCATGTTGCAACTACATACTTGTGATTTCAATATAAGGTTATGTCATAGTAGGCCAATACACAGAGTAGCACACAAGTATGAAGTGTAAAGAAAATGGTACATGGTTTTCTAAACCCACACTTTTCCCCTGAAATGACAGCTGTGCACATTCTGGGTTTTTCTTCACCCGTTTTGCTCTTCTAGAAACGAAAGGTCTGCTGACCTTTGTTTGACCATGTGTTCTCTTATCACATTTTGGGTGATGTTCACAGACAAAAGGTATTTCAATTATTAACGCAGATTCTCAGGTCTGGGGTTTGTAACACTTGACCAGACTTTAATCTAAAGCTGTCCTTTGTAGCTCTGGCTGTGTGGTTACGGTCATTATCCTGCTGGATCTCTGCCTCCCTCTTACGTCTTTAAAAGCCTACTACAGGTTTTCTTCCAGAAATTTCCACATAATTCATAACATGACTTTTTAAGGTGAATAATTGTGACAGATTTTCTTTTGTGGAAGCTGAATTTACAAGAAAAGCTTAGAAAACTGCATTCTTTCTTCATTTCAACATGCAGTTACAGGCACCGATGTGCTGGTCTATTATAGAATATTTCCCAGTTTGTGATTGTAAATTGGTTAAATATGAAAAGATTCAAGGGATATGCATACCTTTGTCTGAGACTGCATATTGTCAGAAAAGAGACTACCGACCCACTGCTTCTGTGTTTAGACTTCCTTCCTGAAAACAGTTTTATTTTTGTTTTCTAGCAAAAGGACTCCGAGCTCTGATTCTGTTATTTCTGTGATCACTTTCTGTTCTGTTAACTATCAGACAGTTTGCATATGGTGCTACCAAGGCTACGTCTGCTGGAGGTTTCTTCCTGTTAAAAGGCTGGAGTTTCTCTTCAGATGGTTGCTCAGTATGACAACACAGTCAGTGTCAGAGTAATTGACTGGGCTTCTGTATGCAATATTTTTATGCAATACTTTTTATGATCAACTGAATCTGACTTTATTGTTCTAAAATTTGAACGAAATGTCTGTGGATTTGAATCTACCTGCATGATTAGTTTATATTGAAACAAACTAGATGGACATGACTTGGTGCTATAGACATAAACTGAATTAAAACGATTATTTGCAGAGCATGGTCTAAGAAATGCTCAGAGATATATGCAGTACAAACAGTTTATTGGTGGCCACATAGGGTTTAAATAGTACAAGACACAAAGGATGCACAGTTGGATCAGAAAAATTGTTAGTCCACCATGAAAAAAAACAAAATTATGCAGAAAAACAGCACAAAGACTCATACTAAAAACAGACATCCATGACACCCTGTATGACTTTAGAGTTTAGCTTTTTTATGACAATAAATTAACTATTGAGTTGGTTGGTTGTGATAGAAAGGTAGTTAATTCAAATACTTGCTTATGGGTTTTTGTTGTTTTGGTGAGTTAGTTGAATTTGGCAACAAATGGTAAAGGAATGTCAACCTCTATCTGTCTGTCACTTACTCTCACATATGATTCAACATTCTTGCTTTTTTCTTTGAGGGTCCTAATGACACTGTTGTGGAAAGCGTTGATGCGTTTAACGGATAAGTCAATCCAGGACTGGATGTCTGTTCTAAGCTGTGAAGTTGACATATCAGCAATGATGCTGTGGATTTTATCAATCACAGTTTTGAGATATTCCTTAATGATTATGTGCAGCTCATCAACCCGTTTGGCAACACTGGACAGGAAACCGGAGTTCTTGGCATCACGGTATGCATCCATCACAAAGCTGGAGATGTTCTCAACATTTGGGGCTTTTAGAGTTTGGAAAAACTTTTCACTTTGTTCAACAATAAACTGCATTAATTCTGAGGATTTCCTAATGATGTCGTCCAGTTGGATGTCTCCAAGTTTCCTTATGCTAACAATCAGCTGTTTCTGAATTTTCCTCAAAGCAATCATCAAGTCATCGAAAATTTCTTGACCGGTGACAGTGCTGTTAGAGCCAGGGAAGGTGAATTCTACGGCTTGGATGTGATCAAAGACTGATGCAAAGATGGTGGCAAAGTACTTGGGGAACTTCTCAACGGCCTCTTCAGATATATCAGCAACAAAAGTGCTGAATTCCTGGTAGACCTCAAGTCCAGAAAGCCTTCGATCATAGCCAGGGATTTGGAACTTGGTGTGTCTCAAGAATTTAATCACAGCCTCAAGAACAAGCTCAACCTTCTTTTGGGACTCTTTGAGAAGCAGAACGGTCCTATCTGTGACAGTTGTCATAAAGTCAGAAGAAGTAACATCAGACAGTTTTTCAACAGCCTTCTTGAACCCTGCTTTAGCCTGCCTTCTTAACTTTTCAAATGACCCCTTGAGACTCCTAGCAAGCCTGTTGATCTTGTTGTTCATCTTAACAGCGGCATCGGAGACCATTTCCATGGATACTGGCACCTGTTTCTTCAATCCCAGCATTATCTCATACGGTATCTCCATATTCCAGGTCGTCTGAAGATTCAGCTTCTCGGAGTCCATTACAGACATTTTGAGACCCCAGATGTTGATGTCTGTTGTTGGTTCAGTCTGTTGAGAGGACAAGCATGAACAACAACATAAAATTAGCAAAGAAAAAAATTAAACATATATCTTAGATGAACAGAAAATAAGCTTTTATTAATGAGCAAATGTACATGTGTTCTCTTACCGGGTAGCGACCGTAGAGTCTAGCTTTTACTTGTGCCGGCCGCTTGGTTTGCATCTGTACACCAATGAGTCCTGCAGATGGTGTGGACATGGAGACAACAAGGCCATCTACTGGATTTCCCTTAATTTCCTGTTTGATTTCCATAGTGAGTGAAGGCAAATTGATCTTTGCTGCATTGCTCACAGATGTTTCTGCATTTTCATAACTCAGGATGATGGTGCTCTCGTGGTTTCCTTCTAGCATTGAGTGCTGTACAGAAAGGAGAGAGGCCACCTTAAATTCTCTCTCTGTGTTAACATTGGTGTTGGCTTCAATCTTTCCTGTCAGAATTTCAAACCCAGATATTGAGGAGGCATCAAATTTGGCCTTCAGGCCATCCTGGTTGAGGATGCTGGCATCGGTTTTAAGTGTGATCACTTCTGTTACCATTGAGAACTCGTAAGTCAGATCACCCATCACTGGGATCTTGATGCTCTGAACCTTGGGCAGAGTGATTTTTGGAACAGTCAGCTTGCTGAGTGCAGATGGGATGTGCAGCGAGGGCATTGTGACAAGTGTGACATCGGGCAGGGGAATCGTGAAGGAGGACATCTCAACATTCATCACTGGGACTTTGTAGGCAGGGATTAAAATGGTTTTTGGCAACTCAATGCTGTATTTTTCATACTCTGACATTGCTTTGTCATAAGATGAAGCAAGAATGGTGGCAGCCTTATCCTTGCCTATGAGCATTTTCTTGTGCAGGGCCCTCATGTTGGAATTAATGGCCCGGATGACTGGATCCAGATTAATGTTAATTGTGATCGTCTCAGGGTTCTTGACATATTTGAGTTTGGAGTTAATGTCCAGTGTCTGCTGAGTTGTGGTTAGGATGTTGCTCAGGCCAGTGTCTTCCCACAGAGAAAAGCTCTCCACTCTCTGTGTTCTCATGTCAAGGAATGGCAGAGTTATTTCAGGAATAGTGATGGGTTCCTTCAGCATTTCAAGATCTGCCTCAGCATTGATTTCTGATTGGATTGTGATTTCACTGTCACCATTGTCCATGGAGAACAAATGTGAGTAAATGTACTGATTAAACTTGCCCAGACTGGTCCAGCTTGCTCTGTGAATTTCTGAGCTCAAAGTAAAAGCAATATCATTCTGGAGGTCAACTTTTCCAGAGAGCTTGAATGGAAGAACAATCTTGGCCTTTCCTTTGTTCTTAGTATCAAATGTAAACTCTTTGGCTGAGATCAGGGTGAGTATGGAGTTTGAAAGGGTTCCTTCAATGTTGCCAACCAGTTCTGCATTGTGAGATGCAGTGAAATCAATTTTCATGTCTTCAGTCTTAGCATGAAGCTTAAGCTCTGCCACACTGTCCTTAATGAAAGGTGTATCAGTCTCCAACTTGGCGTCAATCAGGATATGGCGGAAAATACTGATATCAGCATCAAAACTTTCTTTAACATTTAAAAGACTGCTACTGGTGTCACCAGTAAGAGTCACTTTGGTGTTCTGGAGATCCATTTTTATCTTGATGTCACTCTTGTGTTTTGCTTCATCTGAGAAATCCCAAATTCTATAGTTTTCATTGAGCAAGTTATTAAAAGTAAGATGAATGCTGCCATCTTCAAGTCCAAAGACAGTCTTTTGCTCAATCATCATTTCACTGAGGATGTTGAGGGGTGGAAACTTGAAATCATGTTTGTAGGCAGTGTCCATTTTGGCAGAAAATCCTTTTTCCAGAGCAAAGAATCCATTGTTGACAAGCTGTGCCACATAGAGCTCTGTTGTCGCTTTTGCGGTGGTTTCACCAGAGGCTTGAGCTGATAAGCCATAAAAATTCATTGTGCCCTTGTGGTCAAGACTGAAAGATGACTGCTGGACATTAATGGATTCCGAAATGGTCAGATGGCTCATTTTGGGAGCAGCAAAATGTGCAGAAGCAACTGCAGTGAAGTCTAGCACTTTAAGAGTAGAAGTAGCCCATGAGTTCAGGTTTACTTTAAACTCTGGTGTGTCTGGTGCAGTTGTGGTATTCTCCAGCTCAGCTGCGGTCCTGAGGTTGTAATGAGGGGAAGTAACTTTGAACTCACCATACAGTTTCCCAAAGCAAGGAATCTTGGTCATCTCTGCCACTTTGTCTTTCAGTTCCACCACAAGAGAATCATAATCAAAGGACTTAATTTTCTCGATCGTTCTTGTGAAAAAGTCACTCAAATCATCAATAAACAGTTTGAAGTCAAAGGAATAAAGCTCATTCAAAAGTTCTTTTGCCGGCACCATGAACTTGTTAAGCAGAGGCTGGATGTCAACTGATCTGAGAGCATCAAATGTTTGTTGAAGCTTCTCTCTGACCTGAAACTGCTTCATAATTTTTACAACCTCATCCATGATGGCCCCAATTATTTTTTCAATCTCATAGTTGGAGAGGAACTCTTCTATTTTGTTATAAATTGCATTAACCCTTGTTGGAATGTCATATTTATTCAGCTCAGCTCCAACTGTATCCTTGATAGATGTCAGCAGATTAATAACTTTGTCAGTAGGTAGCTGGTCTGTTAGTCTGATGATTAAATTTCCCACTGATGCTATAAACTCTTTCAGGTCTTGGACAAAGAGGTTAAAGTCAAAACTGTCAACTGCCCCCTTTAGTTCTTCAATTTTGGCCTGAAACTTAGCACTGATCTCATACTTGGTGTTGGCCTCTGTGATCATCTCAATACTGAGGTCCATCAGCTTAATCATTGTGCTTTTCATGCTCTCAACAACTGTGGGAAGGTGCTCAATAAATGGGATCTGAATGAAGTGGCTCTCACTGTTCTTGTCATACTTCACAAATCCAGAGATGGCATAATCTTGGCTGGCCTCGCTGAAGAGGGGGGTTGAGACTTCTCCCTTCATATCAACAGCAATTCCCTCTGGTTTGTTAGAGGCACTCAACATCTGTCTGAAGGTGTGTTCGTTTACAGCGGACGTCAACTCCAATGTGACCTCTTGTTGTTCCAGGTTTAGTAAGCTGTTGAGTTTGTTGTTCACGTTGGTCTTCACGGTAGGTCTGTCTGTCACTTCATGGCTGGTTGAGGCTCTGTATTCAAGTGATTGTGCAAACTCTGTCGGTTCTGCTTTCAGGAGGAATTTGCTGTACAGTTCGCCACTATGTTTTCCAAAGAGGTACACCTCGCCATTTGAGTTGAAAATGGCATCAATATTGAGTGTGAAGGGTGCTGCACTGGTCTTAACTGTGCTGTCCACACGAAGAGATGGTGAGTTGAAGTTGGCCACATTACTGAACTTGATAGTCAGACCGTTAACTTCCATGTCAGTGGTATGTGTCATGTGTGATCCCAGGAGTTTTCCATTGGTATTGCACTTTGCAGACAGGACTAAGTCAACAAACTTGATTTCATAGATGTGCTTGAGCTCTTCTTCTAAGAAGCTTCCCTTCAGTGTCCCAGCCAGCTCCACGTTGTAGGCTTCTGCCTTGAATCTGGCATCATTCTCAAAGTTGACTCCGATCACTTTCAGTTCATTTTTCACCATAGCTGAGGCTGTAAAACCTTCCATGTTGACTGTGATGTCATGCATGTAGGAGTTGCTCTTGTCAAGGAAGTTGTCTGTTTTGGTTTGTAGGGTGAAAGATCTTAATGTTAGAGACAGGGAATGGGTGTTTTCGGTCCTAATCTCCCTAAAAGATCCAACCATGTTGTTAGAGAAGACCAGCCCATCTTCGTTCAGCCTGAGGTTCACCCTGTTCCGCCCACTGATGTCAAACAGGCTGCCTTCATACATGCTGTTGAGATATACTTCTGTGCTCGAAAGCTTCCCCTCTACATTGAGCTCAGCCATGTTGTCTTGAATGGTACCCTTTGTTTTAAGAGACAGCGTGGCACCTGGTGCGCCAATTCCACCATGGAAAATATTCTCAAATGTGAATGGACTGTGCTGGGCAGTTGTTGTGCAGCTGGTGGTCAAGCCATTTGTGTTCAATGACAAAGTCGCTTTGTGAGAAGCGAGGCTAGAGAAGATCTTCATGGAGGCATCAGCATTGATCTCCAAACCAGACGGGTTCATTGTTCCAGTAAGCAAGGAGTACACGCGATTCTGCGTGTCTTCGGCTTGGTTCTCAATTCTAAGGGAAGCGTGTCCGTCAGACATGGAGAACGCCATCTGGTTACGAATCATCCTCTCAAGAGCCCTGGTCACAGAGTCAGACTGGATGGTAAGTTTGACATCCTTGTAGTTAACATTGAATTTTGTGGTGTGCTCAACCGGGTCAAAATCCATGCTGGTGGTTGATTCAAACAGAAATTCGTCATTTTCATAAGCTGATTTAATCTTGTGAGAGAGTTTCATCGGGCTAGATTTCACCATCAGCGCAATGTCCATTTTTGCTTTTTTCTCGGCTGGCTCAATAGAGAAGGTGTGGAGATAACTTGTGGTGGCGATGTGTGACCCAATGGAGATACTGCCATCTGTATTAACATCTCCGAGGAAAGTGTTTGAGTCAAGAGTGAACTGGGTGGTAATGGTCAAAGATGTGTCAAGACCCACGGGAGCAGCATTAGCAGAGATGCTGTACTGACCTGTTGTCAGTACATTGTCTTTGACAGAAATGCTTTCCAGCACACTGAAATGTGTGTTTATGAGCATGTGTGACAGGGATCCATCGAGTGTGACTTCAATAGTTTCCCTTTTTGTGTCTGTGATTTTGGTGGCACCTAAAACAAAGCAAATTGGTAAAGACGTAGTTAGTTAACAGTCACCTTTAATGCTGGTTCTATAAAATTAGACAATGTTTTATTTATTTCTATTTAAGAAGAAAACATGTTTATTACCCTCAGTTGAGAAGGAGAGCAGTTTGATTGGACTTTCAGCCATGACACTGAACCTGGCCACGTATTCAGGAGACTCAGAAGTGTTATTGCCAGCTGTAATCAGTCCCTCCCAGTCATAATAGTTGCTGTTGACCTTGGCAGAGGCTTCAAACAGTCCCATCAGAGGCAGAGTGAGATCATGTTCAGATGGGATGGTGAAACTTGGAATTTGGATCTCCCGTGGGTCAACCTCCAGTTGCAGCTGAGGCACAAAAAAGCCGGGGATTCTGACAATAAGTGGAAGGCCTAATTCCTCAGAAGATTTTCCACCGAGAGGCAGAGGGATGGTCATCATGAAACGGTTCAGGTTGAACTGGTATCTGAGTTTGCTTTCACTGGTGAAACATTTAAAAACAGGATACATGTTAAACCACAAGCATATTTCCTTCTATTTTTATTTATTCAAGACTATTTTATTCAGGCTATTTTTATTTATTCAAGACATTACAGATGCAGGTATTGTCTGTTGCACTTAAATGTTTCTGATCATCAAGTAGATTGTAATATCAGACAAAGATGACCTCAGTAATTACAAAAAGCTAATTTCAGAGTGCCACAATATTGACATTTGTTCTTAAATTTCTTGAACTGGACACTGAGCCTTCTTCCTGTTGTCAGACATGTTCTATTTAAAAGTTTTTATAATTCTACAGCTCTGGCAGTAATCAGATCGGAACCACAAAAAACTCTTATCTCTTAATAAATAAAATTATTTGAAAATTACATTTATCATTCATATCAGGTTATCTCTGGTTTGATAATCTAAGACTGATAGGTGTGACAAAAAAGCAAAACCCAAAAAATGCAAAAGGAACACAATACTTTTTTATGGCACATGCTCATGTAAAGTTACTTACAAATTCATGAATAAGACTTCAGGCACTGATGGCATTTCCAGATTGTCAATGTTGTTCTTCAGAGTCTTCATGTAAATACAATTCTCAGACATTTTGTCAATCCAGATGTTGGTGGCCTATTCAAAACACATGCAAAGAAAAGATTAAAGCCAATATGTAGACGTTGCATAGAAACTTGAAGCAAGCAAACTAGTGGGATTTTATTCTTTTCACCTCAATTCCTTTGTTGACAATATGACGGAGTTTCATGTCGGTCTTCACAACCTTCTTTTCCAAGAGGTCCTCAGCAACCAAACTGATCCATGATTGGAGGGCTTTTGCATACTGCACTGGGATCTTTGTGTCAGCATTCACATTGGATGTCAGATAGGCCTCAGTTTCCTTCTCACCTAAAAAAACAAGAATAGTTTTGCATTCAAATTTAGGATTGCAATCTGAAATTACCTTTCTCTGACTATGACCAGTGTTTTTTTCTTCTTTTTATTACCATATTTGAAGGTGACCGCCTGCATGGAGGAAATCTCAGGGAGCTTAACGTCACTCTTGATCTGCATGGTGAGCCCATCTGCTTTGGTTACAGTAGCACCAAGGGTGGCATCAATCTTCAGCACTGGCACAAGAAGTTGAACCTGGAGCAACCCATCATCCATGGCCTGAAGTCTGCAAAGAGTAATAAAACAAAAATTTGTCACACGTGCATGTCAAAATGAAAATCAATGTTTGGAGGTTGTTTTTGCTCACTTGGCACGACTAATCAGGGATAGCTGTGGCACATTCTTGTTGGAGAATTCGATGGTGAGGGATTTGCCTTCTGCACTGCTGTCTGCCAAGCCAATCTTAAACCCAGCCTCAACATCAATGTCAGGTATCTGGATTTGAGTGGTGAAGACATTCCTGTTCCGGTTGTACTTCATGGTAGCTGTAGCCTCTGTGGGCTTAGCACCTGAAGTTATAAAAAAATATATTCTCTGTATTTTTTTTTTTTTTGATTGATGAAGATATACAGAATCTCACATAAAGTCTTCAACAAAATAATCATACCCTCAGCTCTCAGGGTCATCTTCAAGGAATCCACGCTCTGGCTGCCGTCCGTTCCTTCACGAAGAAGTTCATAGGCAATGCTGGCTGTGTACTCAGAGATATCTTCAGCAGGCTCAATATCAAGGGCAAACCTAAAACAGAAACAATCATTTAAAAAACACATTTTAGGTATTGTGGTATGCAAATGCAACTGATAAACAAGGCTTGTCCAAACTGTGTCTTACGCTGTCTCTCCATTCAGGGGGAAGTAGGGAGCAGCGTTCATGTCACGGGCGTTGGAGTAAAGCATATTGGTGCAGTATTTGATTCCAGAGAAGAGAGTTCTGCACTTTGATCCGCCCTGTCTGTATGGAATCCTTGTGGCCTTGTTAGCATCCATAATCACAACTTTATTGCTGCAAAATAAGAAAACATACAGGAAAGGTTCGATCACCTAAAACAATGACCTGGAATGTATCACTTGGTGACACGGTACACGTAATACTAACTTGTATAGTTTCAAATGCTTAAATAATCGATTTTATTAACTATGACGGTCACCTGATTCTGAAGAGCTTGGTGGTGTCCTTTGGAGCTGGTATGGAGAGCTTCAGCTCGTTCTGCTCCATGGTGATCTTGGCTTTGAGCGAGCTCTCGTGGAACATGTTGGTGTGCAGCTCGACACCAGAGGCAACATATTCAGGGAAGTGGATTCCCATCCGGGTCATGAACTCAACTCCAACAGAGGGACTGAAGACCAGCTCCTTCTGTGAATCGAAGCAGATATGGTTAAATTTCCTAGCATAGGCCTTTTTGCAACCACAACCATAGTGAACTTTCATAGCATGTTTAAGATGTTGTTGAGAGGATACCCCTCATTCTGTGTTTCATCGTTTGGTATTTTGTATCTTTTCAATGTTGGAAATGAAATGTTATCATCTACATCAAGACATTTCATGCCAACCATGTGCCAGTTTGAAATATGTCATAACAAAGCAATGGCTTAAAGTTACTTTCCTAGAGTCTAGTCCTAATCTACTCTAGTAAATGATCATTTTTAAGAGATTTGAACACATTTATATAAAGCTCATTAAAATATATAACAACAAATATGCTATAGTTGAAGTATGCAGGTGCGAAATGAAAATAAGAAGAGATGAAATGGCAATGAAAAGAAGTATACTTTGGAGGCCAGGGATTAAAAGCATTACCATGTTTGGGGAAATGTGAAGACCTCCTTTGGCACCAGGAGCAAATGTGCCTGACAGAGCGAAAATCATGGGCAAACCAGATGCTGTTGGCAAGGTGAACTTGTTGTCCATGAAGATGTAGTGTGCAAACATCTCTGTGTCAAAGTTCGACAACCTATTAAGGTTAAACTGAAAGGAAGAACAAACTGTTTTAGAACTCTAGAATTGTTGTGCGTAGAAGAAAACCTAAAGCTATGTTACAAAATATTGAAAACTGTTGTACAAAACAATACCTTGGAATGGTGCATTAAAGTCCTTGCATTGACGATTGCATTTTCAATAATGAACTTCAAATCATTGCCCTTGATGTAGCCCAGTTCAGTTCCCATGATGTTCAGGTAGGCCATCGCCTCTGGAGACTCTTGACTCTGCAGATTGTTCAGCAGTTTGTTGAAGTTGCGAACAATTTCTCTCACAAGGTTTTCTGGAACCTTAGGAAGAAATGCAACTCTCTTACACACCGTGCTTCAGGCAAACGGAGCTAGCAGCAAATGCTGAACACAAATAAGTGCATACGTTTTGTTTTCCTGATTTGAAGGGGGCAACCCATTTTTCCAGAACTTCTTGAACCTCTGGTGGCATCTTCCCCTCAGCCCAGTACAGAGCTTTAGAAATGGTGTCAGGGAAGAAACCATTCTCGCCAAACAGAGCCTCGATGGTCGGCTCAAAGCCTTTTCCCTCCATGCCAAACTATGTGTAAGACAAATTTATGTCCGGGTGAATGGGTATTGATTGTTCAAAAAGGTCCAACACCAGTCAGGAAGCTATACTTACCTCCCAAATATCCAAGCTGTATCCAAAAGCTTTCAGCGTTGTTTCCAACAGGACTTCCCTTGGCAACTGGTTGTTGGCATCAAAAATGACGTTGCCCTTTATACTGGCCTCCGTGTTCTCATGTGCAATGCCCAGTTTGTAGTTGCGAGACTTTGTGGTGTAGTCATGGTGCGTGGAAATGTCAGTGTCCCCCAAAGCTTGGAGGATTCTGTCACCAAGTCTAAGAAAAAAGTATTTATATTGCAGATAGTTTACTTAGCAAAGCACTTCATAGTACCTCAGTAAAATAAAGCACAGAACAAGAAAATCTCACTTTTTTGTCTCTGATTCAGTTGAGCTAATGATGTTGTGGATGTGGGAGGACACAAAAGCCTTGATCTGCGTGTTCTGCTCCTGGGTTAGCAGCTTCTTGACCGTGTCAAAGTCGCTGTCCTGAGGATCCCTCATCAGGATGAGGTAAGCCGCCAGGCGTTTCTGCACGGCGCCCTTGGGGTACTGGCTGACCCTTTGGATGTTGGAGCGGACCTGGACAAAGAAATCAGCAGGTGGTTAATTTTCAAAGTAGCTGTATTTTTTTTTTTAAGTCACTACAAAATTGGAAATGCTGAGAAATGTTGGCGTTACCTCATCTGTCACGGACATGCGCCTGAAGGCCTGGATGGCTGCCAGTTGCACGGACAAAGTGGTGGCCGGTTGTCTCATGCACTTCAGCAGGATGTTCTTAATTTTAGGGTTAGCTGCCTCCATTGCATCTCCCATGTTACCAACAATCTGGATGGAACAGCATGAGTAAATGTTAGTTTTTATATTTAATATCTTTATTTTGACAGGTATGTCCACAGTTGGTTACCTACCCTGAGGGTTAGGAAGGTCATCTCTTTCTCGCCTGCGCAATCTGCGCCCAGGAGGGACGCCATGTACTCATAAACAGCTGCGATCTCTGGGGTGACTCCCTCAGCTTTGTACAGTCTGCAGAAACATGAAGACGTAACTGATTAGCTACTAATTCACAGGATAAATTACAACTTGAGTGTTCAGCCTCTCCCACATACCTCTTGACTGCATTGCTCAGAGCATACATGATGGGTTTGCTCTGCTTGTACTGAGCCATCGCCAACATGTCTTGCACCATCAGGCGGGAGGGGTTTGAAAGCATTCCCAGGGCATAGACGAAAGCGTCAACGTCATATGCAGCATGGTCGAAGTTTCTGAGTATTTTCAGCATGCCGCTGGTGCATTCTGGGGTGCCACACTGAACCAGAGCTTGCCAGGTAAGACTACCGGAGACTGTCATCATCTCATTCACACTGGAGGTCAGGACGTCGGCGTTCAGGCCACGCAGTTCAGACACCAGCTTGTGGAAGAGACTGGCACGCTCCTCGCCCTCATTGGTCTCAGACAGCGTGTTCAGCTTCTGCACTGTGGCAATAACGGCATCCTTGGTCTGCACCGGGGACTTGTCATCAGTAACATCCATGGGCAGGAGTTTGAAAGCTTCATCTGCGTAGGTTTATAACCGAAATGATTAAAATACTACAGAAGCATGACTATGGTTGGTAAATTGTTTAAATTAATGCTCTGGATGATGGAGCACTTACTGTGGTCAAAGATTCTGTCGTTGATCTTGGAGGTTTCGCTCAACGTCACAGTCTGGCTCACTACTGCTGAAATTCCATATTCTTTCCTTTTTCCAGCAATGGTAAAAATGAAAAAAAAAAGAAAAATAATTAAGTACTTAATCAAACGTGGAAAGTATTTTTGGATTAATTTTCTAAGCTGTGTATTTTCAAATCTGTCATCCATTACAGTAAAAGGAGCAAGGCAACAGGAAAACCTACTTGTAAGAGAAGGGCAGGAAGATGTGCTTCTCTGTGCAGGATCCACTGGTCATGTGCTTCTTCTGGTTGTCAAATTTGTAGTTACAGGTCTGAGTGCTGCTGATCAGTTTGGACAGAGGGTAACTCTGAAAACAAAAGACATTTAACAGATCAAAACTAGTTTTTAGGCACCGTTTACATAGGCGATATAGACATTAGCTAGTGGCAGCAGGAGCTCTCACCATGCCAGAGATGAGGGCCAGAGGGCTGGTGTTCTGTCTGCGGGCTACAAAGCCATCACATTTGGACAGATCCCTGCTGATGGTCACTTCGCTTGCGGCGTCCGATCCGAGGTTGATGGTGAAGTCGGAGGAGCACACTCCATGTACGGTGGGCTGAAAAAACGACAAGAGGTTTTGTGAGGATTCAAAAACAAAGTTGCCAGAGTTTAATTGCAACTCTTCCCTCTGTCCCTACATCAGATAATCAATGAACCTGAACGATTATGGAAGCAGGTGATGCCGAAAAGGCGATAACTTATCTCGGACTTTGACCTGCATTTGGAGATTGTCACTGTAAGGACACGATATTACAGGGCAGGATTTATCACCCCCAGTTGGGACGCCTTATCAACCCATTGTGCAACTTGTTTATCTTTACGTGACTCCGAGTCACAAGCTTCATCAACTCCACTTGGCATGAAATAATTGGAAGCTATAAAGAGTGAAATATTAAAAAGAAGTCCATGTACCATTTCTTTGGTCTCCTCTTTGTTAATTTCAGGCACCATGAGAGTAGAGATGATTCCCCTCTTGATGTTCAGGATGTTGACAGGTTCACCCTCTTCAGGGAACAGCTTCACATCGGTGTGCCCTTCCACCGCAACCTTCAAGACGTTCCTGGCAACACGTACAGGTTTTAAGTTCCACCCTGGCATTTGGGTCATCAGCTTTTTTTAATCTCTTGGTGACTGCGCCAGACGTTGAACCCAAGAACACAGACAATAAAACAAATCTTTCCTGGACAGATAACAACTTTACTTACTTTGCCATTGCAGCTTTGAAATCCTCTGAACCAGCAGCGGGACGATACACTGGGTTCCCCTCCTGGTCCACATCAGCGATTTTGCTCAGAGAACAATCTGTTGTTCTGACGATGAAGCGACACGTCTGGGGCACATCAATCTCAACCTGTGCAGCAAATTAAATGTTTTGTTGTTACTCCTATTACACGTTAAAGGCAATATGAGTTTCTGGACTTCCCAATTATAACTACAAGTTTTCAGACTTACTGTACAGGAGACTCTGGGTCCACTCTTGTCGTCTGATGCTCCATTTACACTGTTGAGGGTCTCAGCTTCATAGTTGTACACAAACCGTCCGAAGTTCTTGTATCTTTTGGCCACTGAAAGCAGTTCAAATGACCCAGTTAGTTTCATACACAAAATTATTCATGAACATTTTTATTTTCCTCTTTTCTAAAACTATGATTTGATTAAATTAAAACAAACTTGCAACATTACAAGTTTTGGAAAAATATATATGAAATTACATATTTTTATACTCCCTTCTTATCTGTATCTTAGTGTACTGTAGCATGTTCCGATAAGCAACTAAAAATCTTGTGAAGTATAAATCTACTTATTTTTTGCTCTTAATGATTTTCTACGTAGAGGTAAACTTCATAAATTACAGTAAAAAGAACTAAACCTAAAAATTGTATTTAATTAGGATTTTTGCAAAAGTTTCAGATAGCAAAACGTTACAACATTTCTGTAATGAAGCTTATGTGCAGTAATAAAACAATTTTATATTTCTATTTGCATACATTTAGTAAAAACTAGCCAGTTATCTAAATTATAATGCACATTATTTAGTGCATTATAATCAGTATGACTTCTTAAAATAATCTAGAGAAAGCAAAAAGCGTATTTATTTTTACCCCTAATAATTTTCTCGATGGTTAAATAATCTGATGTTAAAATTTAATAATAACAAAACATTTGTTTTCAATATAATATAATATAATATAATATAATATAATATAATATAATATAATATAATATAATATAATATAATATAATATA